>CALNVZ010002748.1:8709-20112 GCA_940671915.1 Paracentrotus lividus
ATATATTGATTCATTTACCAACTTGCTCAAAATACTGGCAGAAATTAATCAATAAATGATAAACAAATTCAGCTTCATCTTTCTTTCTTCATCTTCATTCCTTTAGCTAAAAGTGCAAATATAATGTAGGAGGGATATCGTTGCTAATTTTGTAAAAGATAAGCGCAAAGTTATGAGCAATAGAGAATTTGCTCTGCATAATTTTAACAAGACGGAAACATTAGGCATGACTTCATTGTGCTTCCATATTTGCTTACATCAAATTGAACGCAGTAAAATTGCCTTTCAAAAAAAAAGCACAGTCTAAAAACCGCAAAAGTTTTATAGCACTAACTCTCATAGTTCACAAAATAAAGGCTATTCCCGGCCGTTTCCCAATATTTTTTTAAAATCGGCATTACTAAAATGCATGAAATTCTGAAGTCACCGCGTCAATGCACGCACATCGTTACCGTCAACGATTGCAGTTCTAGTTGCATTGACGCTCTAGCGACAATGCCATGTTATCGTTCCATATTCCTATTTCGCCATCTTTGCATTGACGCTAACAGCGACAATGCTATGTTATCGTTCAATATTCCTTTTACGTCTTCTTTGCATTGACGCTCTAGCGACAATGCCATGTTATCGTTCAAAAATCCTATTCCACCATCTTTGCATTGTTGCTCTAGCGACAATGCTATGTTATCGTTCAGAATTCCAATTCCGTCGTCTTCTTCTTTTTCTTCTTCCACAAAAACCCATTCATTTCACACGTGAACCAGGTCCAATTAATCATTCAAATTCGTTCAAACTTCGTAGACATGTCATCCATAATCCACTTTTGATCCCCTGACATTTCAATTTCCAAAATCACTCATCCGTGACCGTCCATCGGCCATTTTGTCAATTTTTCTGTCATATGAAAGCAATTCTTCCAACTTCAATATCTCCATCATCCTAGATGCTAATTTTTTTAAACAAAATCCATTAAATAGTCCATGAATTCACCTTTCAAATGCATCCAACAACTTTTTATTTTAAAACCATCTTCATATTTTCAATTAATTTCAAAAATCAACTCCGTTATGAAATAAAAAAATTGTGACTAAAAACATACAAAAATGGCTATAACTTTCTTGAATCAATTCCATTTTGCTTCAAATTTTCAGGGCCTGTTATGCTAATAATTCTGCACACACTCCACGTGTTTCCTGCTCAAGTAAATACGCAAAATGGAAAAAGCACCCTCTAAAGTTTCAAAATTTGGGTATAATCCAAGAGGCTGCATCTTCGTTGTGCTTGTTAAAACCGTACCCTTTTTTGGATATAGGTAGGCATATGTATCAAAACACTTCACAACTATTTGACAATTTTTGTAAAATTTGATGACGTCATCGAAAAGTTATGGACAAAAAATAGCGAAATTACAATGCTATACAGAATAGGGCATTACGTCATTTTCGTTCAATATTTGCTAGTGATATTGACATCACAATGACCGCATTAAAATTGCCTTTCCATTGATACCATATTTGATATAGGTTGTCACAGAAAATTTTGAGTAAATCACGTTTTTGTAGGAGCCGTTATACCCGCTTGCCTAATAACTGTAAATTTGACAGAGCCACGTGAACACCGGATAATATGGAAAGCGAAGTTTTCAAATTTGCACTGTAGTTCGCAAACCGTATTCGTTTGATACACATATCTTGTATTATTTTTGCATTGACGCTCTAGCGACAATGCTATGTTATCGTTCAAAATTCCTATTCCGTCGTCTTTTTGCATTGACGCTCTAGCGACAATGCTATGTTATCGTTCCATATTCCTTTTCCGTCTTCTTCATCTTCTTCTTTGCATTGACGCTCCAGCAACAATGCTATGTTATCGTTCCACATTCCTTTTCCGTCTTCTTCTTCTTCCACAAAAGGCCATTTATTTAACACGTGATCGTTGTTACTCCTCTCCAGGTCCAACCGCTCATCCAAATTCGTTCAAACTTCGTAGACATGTACTCCATGATCCATTATTGATCCCCTGACATTTCATTTTCAAAAATCACTCATCCATGAACGCCAATCCGCAAGTTTGTCCATTTCAGGTCATCTGAAAGCAATTCTTCCAGCTTCAATATCTCCATCATCCTAGATGCTACAAATTTCTAACAAAATCCATTAAATGGTCCAAGAATTGACCTTTTAAATGAATCAACTTTTTATTTCAAAACCATCTTCATATTTTAAATTATTTAAACAAATTAACCCCGACATGAATTAAACAATTGTGACTAAAAACATGCAAAAATGGTTAAAACTTTTAAAAATTAATTCTAATTTGCTTCAAATTTTCAGGGCATGTTATTCTAATGAGTCTGCACACAATCCACATGCTTCACGCTCCAGTAAATACACAAAATACAAATAGCGCCCTCTAAAGTTTCAAAATTTGTCTAAAACCCACGAGGCTGCATATGCGTTGTGCCTTGTTGAAACCGTACCTTTTTTGGGGTTTAGGTACTTCAGACCATGTCCTTTCCAGCAATGTTAAGAAAAATATATCGATTCATTGACCAAATTGATCAAAAATGTTGTAGAAAGTAAAACAATTATCGATACCGGGAAATCAAGTTTGACTTCTCCTGAAATTGCGAATATTCAATCTAAGGACTTGAAACTTTGCAGGCATATGTATCAATACATTGCACCACTATCTGCCATTTTTTGTAAAATTTGATGACGTCATCAAAAAGCTATGGAAAAAAAATAGCGAATTCTGAAATTGACATCACATGACCGCAATGAAATTGCCTTTCCATTGATACCATATATTATCCCGTTGACGACGAAATTGTTTGGCCTGATGTCATTACCCCGAGACGAGATTAAAAAAGAGACGACCCTGTCCACGCGTGCGGGCTCTGGTTAAATCGCTCATGCGTAGCCTGGTCGCACGTACGCTGGTAATGGACCTTAGAAGTGAAGCTTGATTTCTTTTTTAATATATATATTTTTTCTATAATTTTTTTTGGTGTTCTTAGTTCTCAATTGCCCCTTATCATTACATGATTGAATATTCTACATCGAGTCAAACTCGATGTTACTACATAAAAAGATAATGTATTGTGCAAAACAAGGAAAAGCATTCCCAGGTTTGTAAACTGAGTAGGCCTATCTTTTTTGGCCTGAAAGAAAATGTTTCACACCTTAATGAGTATAGAAGGGTAAACAAAGGGATGTTTATATGTTGTCCTATTATTTCAAGATCTTTATTGATAGTGTTGAATTTTCTTATACCATGTCCTAAGATGAACCTATGTGTTTAGTTACAAGGAAACAAAATGAATTATCAGTCCTTTTGCCGATCTTGAACTCTTCTGTTCTTTTTATTTCTTACAAACTATTAAACTAAGCGTATATCCTCTTCTTTTTGAGGTACTAATTGGGGGTTAGATGTTGTTATGTCATTTGTTTTAAGATATCGACCCGTTCTCTAATTCTAAAGAATAGTTCTTCTCAGCATAGGCACTGGAAGCGCGCTCGGCTAATACCGCCACCAATCGTACTTCTTTATATCTCCGATACATCGGGTTTTGTGTGTGCGCCGCCCATGTTAGAAAATCGCTCACACCTTGTGCGCTGATCATTTGAATTGTCATGGCCAAATAATAAGAAGTACAAAGGAGGATCAGCGAAACCAAAAGCTAAAATCGCTGATGGTAATCTTATATAGGGGAGACCGTAATGGACGTTACCAAATTCACATTTTGGGCCAGATAATTCTAATGAAAGAATCACGCACTCATCAATTGGGTCTGTAGTTAGCCCTATTATGTTGGCTAAAACCTGACGGCATATAAAATGTAAAACATGTAAACACTAATTAACTACAGCTTATTAGTAAAGACATTTTTTGTAAAAACCTACCCCAATACTGGGTAGGTTTGTTACATCATACGGGGTCAATTGTTACAATATGTAAACATACGGGGTAAGTTGACCAATGTGTCCCAAATCTCTTATACCATACTTTAATTTCAACTTTCCAGTTTCTTGACATCGTTAACAGTAGATCAAGTAGAGCTCTAAAATAGACAGAAGGAATAATAATAAAATATAAAAATAAAAATAAAAAATAAAAATATTAACACCTGAAAATTGAGACAAAATGTAATTTTACATAATATGTAATGTAACTGTATCACAGTCATTAGGCAGAATTACAGGGCATGGCTAGGGGGTATATTAGTGACATACATGTACTAAATTTACAATACCAGACTATCATCATGTGCCTTCAGTTGTAAGAGCTATTACAAATTTCAATTTTTGTCAAAAATTTACTTTGAACTGTAAAAAATGGTTTTTGTTGATTTACTTTTTAATAAAACAACGAAGAAACCTCACGACCGGCAGTTCATCACAGCTATGTGTAGGCTGTATATAGATGCCAGTTAGCACATCTTCTCTTGTTCCATCTTAGCACACTGAGAACTGTAACAACTGACCCGTGTAACTTCCATACCCGGTCTCCCCTACACTGGTCGACGCAATTCTTCTTTAGTGCCTGAGAAATATATCTATTTAAAAAGCTTATTTATTGAATATATCCAATAGTTATGACGTGTTTTTCACTAGAACATATCGCTCTTTTCATAAATTAACTACTGCGTATAGCAAAAATTCAACAAAAGCAGTGCAAAAGCTGAATTTTAGGGGGTATTTGGTGATAAAGATGTGATCATTAGGGAACCGAGTATACCCGGTTCCCGTCCATGAGTGTGTTAGACGGGACCCGGGTATACCCGGTTCCCGCTCTCAACGGGTTATATAGGTTGTCACAGAAAATTTCGAGTAAATCACGTTTTTGTTCGAGCCATTATACCCGCTTGCCTAATAATTGCAAATTTGACAGAACATGTTAACGCCAGAAAGTATGGAAATTTCAGTGGCTTGCAACGATCGTCTGCGTTCGCGGAGCGGGGGTGGAGCGGGGATGGCCGCACACTTTCGTGAACACCGGGGGGGGGGGGGGCTTTTCTCGAAAGGCTGTGTTTGGTAGTTTTCTGAACCAGTCGTTTTTATGAAAATTATTCATTAAATAATAACAATATAATATTAATAGATTATAATAATAATAATACCCAATATTTCTACCGCGCCTTTCCCAAATATAATAGAAGAAATAGAGGAGAGCTTGCATTTTTGTTGATTTTGAAGTTCATAATTCTAGAGAGATAGAGAAATAGCGTGTTTTCTATTCTGAATAAATTCACATTTGCATAGAAGTTTAGAAGCTCCGTCCAACAATATTTAACGAGCCTTAAAGCCCAAGTATAGTTGTAGTAGAAAACATTTTTTTTTTTTTTTTTTAAACCTGCTCAACTTCTAATGACATAAAAAAATACTTGGGCAAAGGAAATAATCATGTTCCATGCATGTCTTTCCATGATATGTAATAGTTTGCATGACCTGTCCACGGGGAGATGTTCATCAAAATAAGGCCATACTTCCTTCATTCTTACCCCAGAACTCTGGGCATGCCAACCAGCAGCTGATTGGTATAGCGTGAGTGAATTCTTTGTGTACAGTCTGTGTATGGAATAGCATATGCTTTGCACACAAACCGCTGTATGCTGGCATTGTGCCTGTGAGATCCTATTGATTGTGGCACTGTCAATAGATATATTTACACAGGTTTGTTGCTAAATTCAGGTGTTAGAGTGGATTTTATAACAAATCCTTTTGTACACAGAGGTTAATTGAGGTATTCTTCATTCATATTCTGCTTTGGAAGCAAAACAAAAAATCTATTATCCCAAAACTATACATGACCTTTAAATAGAAAAGTAGATTTTTGTTGATTTTTTAGCCGTTAGGCACGGACGCTTGTAGTTGGACACAGACACACATACTTGACCCCTTTTTTATATGACCGGAGGAGACTCGGGGGCGCGCCCCCTACACTCCAGTCTCATGCAAAGTCTTTCGTGCAATCTGGCAATATATAGAAGGGAACCAAACAAAGTCCAAACAATCGTCGAAGAATGGAGGGGTGGGAGTAGGGAAAAACATTGCTTCTCGATCGGAGTCCATGATGAGAATGATTTTTATTTCAGACACAATTCTTCCGCAGATGCAGATCAGATGCAAGTTTTAAGTATACGCGTGGGAAAGTGTGTTGCGCTTTGATGTTGAAGAACAAAAGAGACCGCGTACGTTTCTATGATAATTGCCGACATGCGCGCGTATGACATGTAGATTAGTCGGCAAATTTGTAAACAACTCAACAGTAATTTGTTCTCTATTTAAATGCATTCTCCCACGATTGGCTCAGGTATACAATTTGACGCAAGGGTTGCTTTCTTTTTATTCTCAGTTCGACATAATATATTGCAATATTTCTTACATGACACCAAGTAATCAAAACATTCATTTAATCCTCGATCTAATTCTTTCTTCTTTCTTTGTCATTTCTTTTTTTTTTTCCCGTCATAATTTAAGATCAAGAGTGGGACGACTCCGCCCTATATCGACGATATATTTAAGCCTATAGGAGCGGCCGGTATTCATGGGCATAACTCCGAACTGGAGCTGGGGTGGGGGCGGGGGGGGGGGGTACGAAATGGACTTCGCCGCGGCTTTCCAGCTACTTTAATACTCAAAATAATTTGAATAAGAATAAGAATACTAGAAAGTGCCCCTTTATTTCTTCAATATATCTTTTATACCCCAAACATTTCGGCTCGCGCTTCGCGCTCGCGGATACTACATCATAATGCACAATTAAGTCCAATAGTTTGAGCTCAAAATTTTATACCAATTCAGTAGGGTGTAGAATGCACAATTAACTCAAATATAAATATCATAATAATGCACATATAACTCAAATATTTACCTCAAAACTTTCAGCTCACCCTTCGCGCTCGCAGATACTAAATAGGGTCTGTAATACACAATTATCTACAATTTCTTATACTAGAAAGTGCCCCTTTATTTTATATATCTTTTAAAACCCAAAATTTTCAGCTCGTGCTTCACGCTAGCTGATACTAAACCATAATGCACAAATATCTCCCATTTTGATCTAAAAATTTTTGGCTCGCGCTTCGCGCTTGCAAATATCAATAAGTCAGCATATAGGGTAGGCCTACGCAATTAACGCAAATTTTTACCTCAAAGTTTTCATCTCACGCTTCGCGCTCGCGGATACTAAATGTAGTACCGGTATATACTGCACATTAATCTCAAATATTTTCAGCTCGCGCTTCGCGCTCGCTTTTCTTTTTTGTCATTAATGAAATACAAAACACATTCTTAAAAGCATCAATAATTGAAATGCAATTTTTGGGGCGCTCCCCCTATTCATTAAAATACATTTCTCTTTATGCCTCTGGTCTCAATTGCCCACTTTTCAGGAAAAATGCCCGTTTTCCATCGTGACCCCCACTTTCAAATTCGTTCTACCGCCTCTGGCAGATAACAACATGCCTATAACATGCCGTTCTTCCAGGTAATTAAATGGCAAAGTTTGCACTCGCAACGTCTGATGTAATTCTAATGGGGCAATAATCGTATTCAAGTTGGCAATTTAAAGTACATATTCAAACCATTTAAGTTTTGTTTAAAATATTCATTTTTTCTTTCTTTTTGTTGCTAATATATTTTATTATTTTGTTTTCATAGGGGTAAGAATAGAATTGTTTAAATTCCCCGTTTTAGGTCAGTATATGCCTATATATCGGGGGTGTTTTAAACTCGCGATTCGCGCTCGTTTGCTTGCTCCGCCCGCCAAGATTAAAAAAAAAAAATTATTGGGCCCCCCTATGGAAAATCCTGGATCCGCGCCTGCCATACATTCGTGATTTTAAGCCCCTTCAGCCACCCCCCCCCACACACACACACACACTAATAACGAAAGGATAGAGTTGCGAAATAAATTATTTAGTTATTGAGTGATAACGGACCAATTTTAGAAATAAAACTTATTCTTTACCGGAAGAATTCGCCGCTGAAATAAATTTTTCATTAAATAAAGACAGAACGAAAACAATTGCGGAAGAAATTATTTAGTTATGGACTGTTAAACGGCCCGACGTTAGAAGCGAAACTAATTCTTTATCAGTAGAAGTCACCGATGATAATTTTGTGAAATAAATTCTCCGAAAATCAAAATTTAACAGCAGATGCTGTTAAACACCTCCCTTCCCCTACTCCGCTCGCCCCCCCCCCCCAAAAAAAAAATCACCCTTATCTGGAGGTTATTCATGGTGACCAAACACAGACCCAACTATCTTAATCCATCGTCTCTGGGCAGTAATAGCTTCATTTGCCGAATAGCGAACCTTGTTCTATTTTCGGAATAACGAACCTTTTTCTATTTTAGGAATAACGAACCTTTAGGAATAACGAACCCCCCCCCTCCTCCCCCCTGCGGACTACCGGACCCGCAGCGCGGCTGCGGACTATCGGGCTATAGCCGGGGGGGGTCTAAAATTATGAACTTCAATATCAACAACAAAAAATTTAAGCTCTCCTCTATTTCTCCTATTATAATTTATTAATATTAAATTACTATTATTTAATGAATAATTTTCATTAAAACGACTGGTTCAGAAAACTACTAAACACAGCCTTTCGAGAAAAGCCCCCCCGGTGTTCACGAAAGGGTGCGGCCATCCCCGCTCCATCCCCGCTCCGCGAACGCAGACGATCGTTGCAAGCCAATTTCAGTGTACTGTAGTACGTAAACGTTCGTTAAACACAGAGATCTTGTAAATGTAAAGCCTACTTTTCCGATATATTTCAAAATATACGTTTAAATTTTAATTGATATTGATATTGATATTTATTCGTCTTTCTTCAGAAAAATCACATGGACATTTTACAAGATCATAATGAAATTAATAAAATAATCCATACAGTAGAACAGTTCACATTTAATAACATATTATGGAGAAGAAAGACGAGGTGACCAGGAGAAGCAAAGCTTGTAAATTTAACGCTTGTAAATTTGGTCCCTCACACAACAACTAAATATAATAAACTAATACTAATGGCAAGAGGGAGAGAGAGAGGGAATACATATATACATGAAAAACTAACTTACATGGGACAGAAAGAGAAAAATGAATATATATACATGCAGAGGGCAGTAAGAATAATAATAATAATAATAAAAAAAAAAAAAAAATAAGAGAGAGAAGAGAGAATGTGCCAAAATCATGAGAGAACACATGTCATCCATATAGGGTAGGCCCTACGCGACATGTTTACGGTCAACACTTTTTTACCTTCAAAGTTTTTCATCTCACGCTTCGCGCTCGCGATACTAAATGTAGTACCGGTATATACTGCACTATTAACTCAATATTTTCCAGCTGCGCTTCGCGCGTCGCTTTTCTTTTTTGTCATTAATGAAATACAAAACACTTCTAAAAGCATCAATAATTGAAATGCAATTTTTGGGGCGCTCCCCCTATTCATTAAAATACATTTCTCTTTATGCCTCTGGTCTCAATTGCCCACTTTTCAGGAAAAATGCCCGTTTTCCCATCGTGACCCCCACTTTCAATTCGTTCTACCGCCTCTGGCAGATAACAACATGCCTATAACATGCCGTTCTTCAGGGTAATTAAATGGCAAAGTTTGCACTCGCACGTCCTGATGTAATTCAATGGGGCAATAATCGTATTCAAGTTGGCAATTTAAAAGTACATATTCAACCATTTAATTTTGTTTAAAATATTCATTTTCTTTTCTTTTTGTTGCTAATATATTTTAGTATTTTGTTTTCATAGGGTAAGAATAGAATTGTTTAAATTCCGTTTTAGGTCAGTATATGCCTATATACGGGGGTGTTTAAACTCGCGATTCGCGCTCGTTTGCTTGCTCCGCCCGCCAAGATTAAAAAAAAAAATTATTTGGCCCCCCTATGGAAAATCCTGGATCCGCGCCTGCCATACATTCGTGATTTTAAGCCCCTTCAGCCACCCCCCCACACACACACACACACTAATAACGAAAGGATAGAGTTGCGAAATAAATTATTTAGTTATTGAGTGATAACGGACCAATTTAAGAAATAAACTTATGCTTTACCGAAGAATTCGCCGCTGAAATAAATTTTTCATTAAATAAAGACAGAACGAAAACAATTGCGGAGAAATTATTATGTTATGGACTGTTAAACGGCCCGACGTTAGAAGCGAAACTAATTCTTTATCAGTAAGAGTCACCGATGATAATTTTGTGAAAAATAAATTCTCCGAAAAATCAAAATTTAAACAGCAGTGCTGTTAAACACCCTCCCCCACCCCCGCTCCCCCCCCCAAAAAAAAATCACCTTATCTGGAGGTTATTCATGGTGACCAAAACACAGTCCCCCTATCTTAATCCATTCGCTCTGGCAGTAATGCTCAATTTTCGGAATAGCGAACCTTGTTTCTATTTTCGGAATAACGAATCTTATTCTATTAATCGGAAAACCAAACCTTATTCTGTTTTCGGAATAACGACCTTGTTCTATTTTCGGAATAACGAACCTTTTTCTATTTTAGGAATAACGAACCTTAGGAATAACGAACCCCCTCCTCCCCCCTGCGGACTACCGGACCCCGCAGCGCGGCTGCGGACTATCGGGCTATAGCCGGGGGGGTCTAAAATTATGAACTTCAATATCAACAACAAAAATTTAAGCTCTCCTCTATTTCTCCTATTATAATTTATTAATATTAAATTACTAATTTTTAATGAATAATTTTCATTAAAACGACTGGTTCAGAAAACTACTACACAGCTTTTGAGAAAAGCCCCCCCCCCGCGTGTTCCGAATGGGTGCGTTAATTTTGATCCCCTCCCTCAACCCACCCTTTCGAGAAAAGCCCCCCCGGTGTTCACGAAAGGGTGCGGCCCATCCCCTCCATCCCGCGCGCGAACGCAGACGATCGTTGCAAGCCAATTTCAGTGTACTGTAGTACGTAAACGTTCGTTAAACACAGAGATCTTGTAAATGTAAGCCTACTTTTCCGATATATTTCAAAATATACGTTTAAATTTTATTGATATTGATATTGATATTTATTCGTCTTTCTTCAGAAAAATCAACATGGACATTTTACAAGATCATAATGAAATTAATAAATAATCCATACAGTAGAACAGTTCACATTTAATAACATATTATGGGAGAAGAAAGACGAGGTGACCAGGGAGAAGCAAAGGCTTGTAAATTTAACGCTTGTAAATTTGGGTCCCTCACCAACAAAAATAATTAAATAACTAATACTAATGGCAAGAGGGAGAGAGAGAGGGAATACATATATACATGAAAACTAACTTACATGGGACAGAAAGAGAAAAATGAATATATATACATGCAGAGGGCAGGAAAGATATAATAATATATAAAAAAACAGAGCGAGTG
>CALNVZ010002748.1:20137-40504 GCA_940671915.1 Paracentrotus lividus
AAGGTGAGTCAACTGATCTGAGGGCAAAGACGTATACAGGGGTGAGGTATTTGAAATACACATATTAAAGAGAGAGAGAGAGAGAGAGAGCGCAGAGGTTCGGGACAGAACAAGAGAGAAGGGGAAAAAAAGAGTGAAAGGAGTTTACACAAAAACAAATGACAGACAAAACAAGGACAAATAACAGACTGGCCACAAAAATGTTCCATGCTGCTAATGAGATTCGAGTTGGTGAAAGAGATATTTCCTACAATAGACCTTAAAGCTGAACAGGGTGGTCTTACATTTTATGTTCTGTGGTAACGAATTCCACTGCTTGATACAATATATATGAAATAATTATGAGCAACTTGAGTTCTGACAAAAGGCTGATGCACATAATTTTTGCGTCATGTGTTGTGATTGTGAATTTCAGAGTTTCGGACGAATAAATCTGTCAATAAGCAAGGTTGTGGCCTGGGAAAGAGTTTATGCATGAATACATGGTAATTTAACTCTTTGCCTGCCAAGTTCGACTACAGTCACAATTGTACTTAACTTATTAACTACACAATCGTAATAATTCATTTTCTCTATAATGGCTGGGCTAAAAGATGTGAAAATCACTGATAATGCTAGGTCCGGGTCTGCAGCATAATTTATCATAGTTAATACTAAGCAAATATTATTATACTACTTTTAATAATTAAAGTGAAAAGTCTTCTTTTTATGCTTAAAATTAATGTGGCGTGCAAAGAGTTAAAGAAACAAGTTGATCGAAAGGTAAGATCCGTAGCTGTAAGAACAGAGGGTTACTTGTATGTCTGTAGTGAGAATTCGTAATTACTCGAATCGCTTTCTTCTGTAGAACTTGTAGTTTTGAAATGTGAGTTTTAAAAGTGTGGCCCCAAGCAACATTACAATATAATAAATGAGGTAAGATGATACTATTATACAAGGCCATTAAAACTCTGTTGGGTAGCACATATCTTAATTTTGAAAGAACACCAACACTTCGAGAAATTTTTACACACACGTTTTTCAAATGACACCCCCATGTCAAATATTCATCGATTACCTCACCAAGGAATAAGACATTTTCACTGTGCATAATCACTTGACCATTTATAGATAAGGGAATTATATTTAATGGCACCTTCTTACCCTTTGATCTAAATAAAACAATTTTTGACTTTTTGGCATTCAATAGTTTGTTACAGTTTGTTACAGTAAAAACCATTCATAAAGCTTCTTGATTTCTTCATTTGCTAATGACATTAACAAGCGAGAGTCTTTATGTGGGAGCATTAAACTTGTATCATCAGGAAACAGAGAATATGAAAATAATTTTGATGAATTTACAATATCATTGATATATAATATAAACAATAAAGGACCCAAAACGGAGCCCTGGGGCACACCGTATTGTATCTTAGTGGCCTGAGATTTACAGCCTCTAACAATTACAAATTTTCTTCTATCACTCAAGTAATTACGAAACCAATTTAAAGCGACACCTCTAATACCATAGTTTTCAAGCTTTTTCACAAGTATAATTTTTATCATGGTCAAATTAGGATCAGGAGTCGTGGAAAGCTTTTGATAAATCGAGAGACAAGATACCAAGGGCATACCTTGCCTTTGTCAATTGCATCTACAATAACACTTAATAAATTAAAAACACCCATAGAAGTAAAAAATTATTTCTGGAATCCAATGAGTAAAGTATCCTCTTTAGTTAAGTAGCATAGCACACGCACCACCGATTTCTCAAGAATCTTTGAAAATACAGGCAATCGGCAATTGCGCTATAATTTTCAATGTTCTTGTTGTCATTCTTTTGAAAACGGAACTGATTTGCTATAAATAGGGAACTATGCCTTGTGAAAGAGATTTATTAAATGGATAGGCGAGACCCGCAATAAAAGTATGCAACATGCACAATTTGGTGAAATATCATCCGGCCACATGAGTTGGTTGTTAAATGTCGAGACATTTCTGATAATTAACGAAGACGTTGATAAACAAACAAAAGAGAGCTATTCTTTACAAGGTGCAAGTAGTTCATTATAAATTTCGGAACTACGGAAAAAACTACGTAGGTAATTCATCAAAATATTTATTAAAATAGTCAGCCTTTTGTTTATTAGATGTCAAAAATGTATCATTGTGATGTACATATCCTCGGAAGTAAACACTTCTTGCCCGACCAATAACTCGTTAATATAAGACCATGTCTTCTTATATCATTTTTAGCATGTTGAAATACATGTCCAAAATATCCTTTTTGATACCCGTATGGATCGTTAGGAGTCTTGTGATCACATCTTCTTCCTATTACCTGCGGAGTTTGATGAAAGTGCTATACAACTTGGCTTGCGCTTAATTGACTTTAAAGGCGTTGTGGTAATCCAAGGTTTCTTAGACCAAGATTATATTTCACTTCAACAGCAGGAAAATTGAATCATATACATTCAAGATTTGCTCATGAAATTATCGTAAGCAGTGCATGCATCATATAGTCAAAACATCCTGCCAATTATTCCCATAAGCTCGTCTTTAAACTTACATTTTCTTCAGATGGTACACGTTTAAAGGCTGGCTGATCTTTTCCTTGAAATTTATGAGCCTACCAGTGGTCAAACAATAGATAGCATGTGGTCAGACATATCAGAGCAAACCCCAATATGGTCATTTTGAATGCAGTTAGTAAATATATTATCATTAAAGTTGCAGACGTATGAGTAACACGAGATAGGCTTTGAAATAATAGCTAATAAGCCTGGAGATACATGCATAGAACAAAATCATTAACACGATCGTCTACGTTTTGATTTAACAGATTAACCCTTCCGCTGCGGCAGGCCCATTTATATATGGCCCACTGAGAGATAACTCGCTGAGACGGCAGGCCATATATGGCCCACAAAAAAGATTTTTTCAGAGCATATTTACCCGCTATTTAGAAGAATAAGAAGTAAAAACGTACTGAAATCCCTTCTAAGAACACCAACTATAACTTTCCTGTTAAAAAAATCATTCCTTTCAATTGAAATTCCAAGAAAATGTGATTTGTAACAACCACGGATCTCTTCTTGTCTATTTTTCGCAAACGATCCTTGTGTACATACAAACGGGTGAAGAAGCGGACTCGTACAGCCGTACGCGCGCGCCAGTTATCCACAATACTTTGCGTGATACCATCGGGTCGAGCGTTCTTTTTGTTATTTTTTTTTTTTTTTTTTTTTTTTGGGGGGGGGTGGAGAGAGAGAGAGTCCCACCACATTACATAATTCTTTGTAAATTTCTTTGTATATATGCTGTATTGTTTGTTAATTGCTTTATATATGTTTTTATGAATGTGGAAATAAAATTCAATTCAATTCAATTCAAGAAAAGGGGCAGGGCGTAGAGTGAATTACACATTGGAAAGACGGACATGAAATAGTATAAAAGCGAAAGGAGTAAGACGAAAAAGCGCAATTTCAAGAAGTGAATCAAAAGAAATACCGTGTCAAAAAGTGCTGAGCTTTTATCCTCCCCGTTGAAGGACTGTTTTCAAATAAAATAAATTTGTTTGCTAGTACGCGACAGGAGCAATACATTGCTAAGCGGGTACTTTTATACCAAGTCAAATTAACGATTTCATTGAACCTTTTTTTTTAAACTCGCTAAATTACAAGCACTGATTTGCACTCTATTATTATTTTCTTAAAAAAAAAAAAAACTTGTAAAAAGTTTATTTGAATCCATTTTAGAATGTTTATCTAAGTATGTAAGGATATTATGTAGGTTTATTATAGGAGACTATGTGCTTGATGATACAAAGCCTACATGTAAAAAGAAGTAGATCTGCTTTCATAGGAGATGGTAACAAAAAACAGGGTAGTCCATAATTATGTCTATTGTCTCCATCCCGATAATCAATAACTATTCTTTGCGGAGCCCGGAGTACACCTTCTCACTATTGTGTCTCCAAGGCATCTCCAAGGCGTAGTCATGGGACCCAACATCCTGGTATCACAAGCTTTTAATTAGTGATAGCTTTACTTGTGATTATCCCACAAAGTTATCACTGTCAACTTAGCCCAAATTCTACTGATGAAGGGGCTGTGAAAATTGTAATACAGAGCCCGTATTCCATAAACTAAACATAAGCAATTTGTCTTAAGTCTAAGTATTTTTCTAAGAATTTGTCTAGGAAAATTTTTTTTTAACCTTCATACCAAACACGTTCAGCACTTTGACTGAGGTCAGAAAGCATGAAGCAAAATTTTGAATTTTATTAATATCATCATTTTAATTTTGGTGGTCTCAAATGAGCTTGCCATATAATCAACATTAAAGTTAAGCCACTAGGTAGGCTTAAAGTTTGGATAAAATTCTCATTTTTAGGTGCGATTTGAAGGCGCAATTCCATTTAAGACTTTTGACTTAGCAAAAATCTATGAATTTATGCTTCACTACCAAAAATAGTCTTAAACAGAATTCTTAGTAAGCCGTATTTATGGAATACGCATTTTAAAGACACGCAGAAATGCTTAAATTTCATGCCATTATGGAATACGGGCCCAGGCAGATAACTTGACACATAATTTCATGTAATATTGAATTCTTCCCTAATTTTCTCGACCTTTTCGATCTACAAATACATGTGTGCCAATAGTAAAAAAGTATTTAAAAAAATATTGATAAAAAGTAAACATTTTATACATACAATATTGTTATGTTTCAATAATAAATGTATCAAACTGTGTGGATATGGCCGATTGTGATGTCCCATGCCAATCTTTCTAGATCGATCACTTTTTTCAGTAAACACCATATTTCTCCTCTCCATTTCCTTTTTTTTTTTTTTCCGTCTTCATTTTTTTTTTTAATGTCTGTTGTTGTTTCTTTAGTTTTGATCGTGCAAGGGTTCCGTAAGGATGTTTTCACGGAGAGAGAGAGAAAGAGAAAGAGATGACAAGAGTAAACTTCCGCGTTTCACTGGTAGGATGAGGATGATAAGGAAGGATTTTGATATGTCTTTATAGAAATATGTCATTAATTCGTTGTCCTAAAATTATTGAATATATCAGCAAACGGGAAGAAGCTGTGGCCACGGTTTTTCATTTCATTCTTTTCCTATTTTAGCCCCCCCCCCCCTTCTCTCTCTCCCTCTTCTCTCCTCTCTCTCTCTCTCTAACAACATCTTATTCTCTTTTCTCTTTTCTTATCCTCTGGGTGTTGAAGTCGATATTTTTCTAGACTAGCTTGTTTTCTACTTCAAGCTTTTAATTGCATTACAGAATTTTATTAATATACCATTTTTGGATGAAGATGAGGATAATATGACAACGATGATTACAATAATAAGCCCAATGATATTATGGACACATGAAACTGATGAACGATACAGGGATTTGAAAAAAATAACAAACACGATTTAAATTGCTATTATGTTATTTTTGCGACAACTTAAATTCAATCACATTGAAAGAGATGAAATGATTTAATCCTATAGCGTTCAGAAAGAGATGTGGTTAAGAAATCAAAATAATATATACATATCTTGTGTATTATGTCGCTGTTTTTTTTTTTTAGGTGGCAAGAAATATCCATAACATACAAACATTTTGTTCGGATGTGTGAATATGTAGCCAATGTAAAAATTTTTAGGGGGCGAGGGGGATGTGTGTTTGACTCCAATTTATATACATTTGTATCAGTTTTACTAAGTTTTCTTCCGTCTTCACTTTTCTTCCTCCCAATCTTGACCTTATTCTTCTTTTGAAGACATTTTCCCCATGTTTGTTTTGTTTATAATTTGTATGTACTTATTCATTACGAATTACCGTAAATATCAGACTTTTCTATAACTGAGCTCAACAAAAATATTGATTCCATGAAGTTCAGTACAGTACGAAAGTAATGCGGGTATGGTCATTCATCCTATTCCAAACACATGTGTTATTATGTTCCTGTGAGGCACATAGAGAGGCAGAAGCAGAGAGTATGGGAGAAGACAGATAAAGAGAAGAGGAGAGAGAGATAGATAGAACAAGAGAGAGATGGATTCTTGATACAACATTTTTGTTTGATTTTTTTTTGTCCCATTTAAAACGTGTTTTAACACGATATAAAAAGAGTAGTTTAGGCTTGAATAGTACACAGCAGGATATGTATGGATTATTGGTGTGCAATCATACTAACATCACCCTTTTTGAATTTCCTCTTTTCAAAGAATGACTAGCATGACAAAGGGACCTGTTATATAACATGCTATAGAACTCCTGCTACTCTGAGAGTTTTCTTACACACTTAGCAGACGACGCATTGTGCTTGGAGACGAATAGCCGAAAGTTCATACAATTGCCAGTATCAAGCCGTGCGTGCTGTCGCGCATGCGATCAATAATAGCTGTTTTGTACACAAACATAATAGGAAAGTCAACATATCGAAAAGCCGTAAAAGAGGTTACATTTTCATTTTAGAAATTTACACCTTTATTCTCCACGATTGTAGACCATATTTCAGGAAGTTAAAGAAGAAACTTAGCTTTATAAGTTTTGTGGTCAAACTTTTTTTTTATGATTCACATTTTAAAGAGAAATAACAGCTTTTTGAAGTGAAACTACCCCCAAATTTCGGTCGAACTATCCAAGCTGAGAAATGGCTCCGTCACAGGGGAGTGAATTCGCAAATACCGTCCCGCAGCTGAAGGGTTAATATTAAAGTCACCAAGAACATATGTGTCTCTATTTACTCTATCAGTATATGATAATTGTTGCTCAATAAAATCTTTTAGTCAAGGCGTCAATGTACGCACATCGTTTATGTCAACGATTGCAGTTCTAGTTGCATTGACGCTCCAGCGACAATGCTATGTTATCGTTCAAAATTCCTATTCCGTCGTCTTCTTCTTTTTCTTCCACAAAACCCCATTCATTTAACACGTGAACCTTGTTATCCCTCCCCAGGTCCTATCGCTCAACCAAATTCGTTCAAACTTCATACACACATCCTCTATGATCCATTATTGATCCCCTGACATTTCATTTTCCAAAATCACTCATCCATGACCGTCCATCCGCCATTTTGTCAATTTCGGGCCATCCATTTCCAGCCTCCATATCTATGTTATTATAAACGCTACAGACTTCTAACAAAATCCATTAAATAGTCTATGAGTTTGCCTTTCATATGAATCCAATTACTTTTCATTTAAAAAATATCTTCATATTTTGAATTAATTTCAAAAATAAACTCCGTTATGAAATAAAAAAAATTGTGACTAAAAACACACAAAAATGGCTATAACTTCCTAAAATCAATTCCATTTTGCTTCAAACTTTCAGGGCATGTTATTCTAATAAATGTGCACACACTCCACATGTTTCACGCTCCAGAAAATACGCAAAATGCAAATAGCGCCCTCTAAAGTTTCAAAATTTGGCTAAAATCCAAGACGCTGCATCTGCGTTTTGCCTTGTTAAAACCGTACTTTTTTTTTGGATTTAGGTACTTCAGACTATGTCCTTTCCAACAATGTAAAGAAAAATACATCGATTCATTGACCAAATTGCTCAAAAATGTTGCAGAATGTAAAACATTATCGATACCAGGAAATCAAGTTTAACTTCGCCCAAAATTGCAAATATTCAATCTAGGGACTTGAAACTTAGCAGGCATATGTATCAATATATATTACAACTATCTGCCAATTTTTGTAAAATTTGATGACGTCATCAAAAAGTTATGGACAAAAAATAGCGAATTTACAATGCATTACATCACAAGGCATTACGTCATTGTCATTCAACATTTGCTTCAGAAATTGACATCACAATGACCGCATTGAAATTGCTTTTTTCATTGATACCATATATAATATATAGGTTGTCACAGAAAATTTTGAGTAAATCATGTTTTTGTAGGAGCCATTATACCCGCTTGCCTTATTGCAAATTTGAAAGAACCATGTGAACGCCGGATAATATGGAAAGCGAAGTTTTCAAAATTGCACTGCAGAATACAAACCGCATTCGTTTTACATAGGGATGTAAAGCCTAGTTCCGTTACCCAATATATTTCAAAATATACGTTAACATTTTGATAATCCTCGATATATTTTAGTCAAAGCGTCAATGCACGCACATCGTTCATGTCAACGATTGCAGTTCTAGTCTTCTTTTTCTTCTTTTTCCGCCAAAAGAGCCATTCATTTAACACATGAACCTTGTAATCACTGTCCAGGTCCAATTAATTATCCAAATTTGTTCAAACTGCGTAGACATATCATCCATGATCCACTATTGATCCCCTGACATATCAATTTTCCAAAAATCACTCATCCGTGACCCTCCATCGGCCATTTTGTCCATTTTCGGTTATATGAAAGTAATCCTTCCAACTTCAATATCTCCATCATCCTAGATGCTACAAAATTTTAACACAGTTCATTAAATAGTCCATGAATTTAACTTTCAAATGCATCCAACAACTTTTAATGTCGAAACAATCTTCATATTTTAAATTAATTTAAAAAATCAACTCCGTTATGAAATTGTAAAAAAAATGTGACTAAAAACACACAAAAATGGCTATAACTTTCTTAAATCAATTCCATTTTGCTTCAAATTTTCAGGGCATGTTATTCTAATTGCTATGCAAAGTAGCTTACTACGTCCTAAATGTGTAGCGTGCGCGTTGCCTCCTTTGTGTACAAATGACTACTGCGCCCGCGCACGTATGGTATTGTGCGGCGTGTTCACACTGCTCTAAATAAATTATGATTTTTTTTTTTATTTTTTTTTTAATTTTAATTTTAATTTTAATTTTAAAAATTTGGCGGTGCTGACGATCTCCGATCTGAGCGGAGGAAGGATACAAGAGGGAGAGAGAATAATAATATGCAAGTGAAAGTGGTGCAAACAGTTAAAAATTACAATTTTTTTATTTTTAATTATTTTTTTTTTTTTGGGGGGGGGGGGAAGACAATGAGATGTGTGATAAGTTATTTTCACAAGGCTAAGATTGTATAAATTTGTGGACATGTTGTGATAGTTTGTATTATATTTTTGGCTTGAAAGTGGTTTCACTCATGTTCTTATTTTGTTTTGTCTTTTATTAGGTTTGTTTGGCCTTTGGATAGAGCTGCAGGGCTGTCATTTAAAGGGGAAGGAAACCCAAGGAATTCATTAAATTGTACAAAAACAGGAAAATCAAAAAAGCTGATCTATGAAAATTTGAGAAAAAATGATTGAATAATAAGAAAGTTATGAGCACTTGAATGTTGTGATCACTACTGCTATGGAGATCCTCAAATTGGCAATGGGCCCAAGATGTGTGATGTCATACATGAACAACTTCCCCATTACTTTTGTACATATTTCACTCAAATTGTCTTTTTTTTATTAATTCCGTTAAGAGATCTGAGATTCTTTTCATGGGAGGAAATGTAATACAAGTTCACAAAATATAATCATGTGTGAAGAGTCTGTACTACCATTAGAATGAGGAAAAAGAAGAATTTTTGGTATTTTTTTGTATGTCATATGGGAGAGTTGTTCATGTGTGACATCACACTTCTTGGGCCTGTTGCCAGTGTGAGGATCTCCATAATATTAGTGATCACAACATTCAAATGCACATAACTTTCTTATTATTTATTCAATTGCTCTCAAACTTTCTTCAATCTGTTTCTTTGATTTTTTTTGTTTCATACAATTCGACTGAATCCTAGGGTTTCATTCTCCTTTAAAGCAGGTAACCTGTAAAAATTGCCACCTATTCACTTGTTTGTTATCGGCTATAATTCCTTAATAATACATCCGCGCCCCTTGGTTGCTTTGCTCCCTTGCAATGATGGTACCTCCTATAAATTTGAAAGAACCTCCTTCAAAAATATTCAGCAAGACCCCTAAGCTGTAAATCTTCAGAGGTTTGTCTATGTTTTTTTTTCTGTGAAGTTGGTACACAAAAAATGACGTACTTATAAATGATGGGGTAATTCAATTAATAATGTTAAAATGAAGCTGCGCAGAATGATCAGTTTGATCCGGGAAAAGCATTTTGTTCAAATTTAAATTTTAAAAACTTTAAAATTTCTATATATTTTTATTTCAAGTTATCTTTGAAATAAATTATTTTTTAAATAAAAATATGCAAGTCAAAGTGGTGCTAACAGTTAAAAATTACAATTTATTTTTTGGGATAATACAATGCTATGTGTGATGATTTTGTTTGTAGTGGTGGACATATTGTGAGAGCATGTATTAATTATTTGTCATTAAAGTGAAATAATGTTTGTCATTATTTTGTTTTACTTTTATTAAGTTAATTTCGATTTTGGAAGAATTGTATATCTTCACAGGTTTGTGTATAGTGTTTTTTTCTGTAAAGATTGGGCACACATAATGACATACATGAATTTATAATGATGGGGTAATTGAATAAGCAACAATTTGACATGATGCAATAATTTTTATTGAAGGAAATGTTTTAAAACGAGAATGTACAGACCAATTTCAAATTGACTGTTTGTTATAAAAGCTAGTCTTAAAAATATCTTTTTGGTTAATTATCATTGAAAAAGCAGGCCTTAGATTTTGTTCCTTTTAGGGCAAGGCCATTTTTCTCCAATATTTAGGGCACTTCGTAAACTTCAAAGTGCATCTAGGCCATTTAACATTTTTCCAAATAGAAATATTGAATTGGAATGGATCATGACTACTATATTATTGACAATTTAAGACTAGCAATTGTCCCATCAGTTGGATTTGAATTTTGCAATTGGTGCTGGAAACTTTGAATGAGAAACAGTGCGTGGGTGACACAATAAATTTTAGACATGGATGCCTGACCAATATTGGTTATGGTTGGATTTGTGCCCAAATAGATCTGCTACGGTATCATAAGTACTGGTATATGTACATAAACTAGTGATAAGTGGTGTGAGTGTCACAACAACTGTAAACATACAATTGATTTCAACAATTCAAGCAAATAACTAACTAGTTCCAAATTACATGTGTGCATCTGTCATGTTAGAGTAGTCCATGGTAATTGAAAATTTGATTAAAGTGAGTAGATAGAAGTATAAGAGGCATTTAAAGCATAATAAATAATTACAATTGCATGTTTGTAAATGCAAATCTTGATATGAGTTTTTTTTTAGTTTTGTTGGTATTTTTATACAATTTATATTTATAGATTTTATTTTGTTCTTTTATTGTAGGTTGGAAGCATTTGGAGCTATTACCAAGGTTTGTATTTGTTTTATGTTGTGTCTTGATATCTAACATTGGTTCCTTGTCTGGCAAGTGGCATAATCTACTGGCAGTTGACTAGTCAGTTGGTGGCTGTATATGGTAATAATAGACAAATAGAACTTTTTCATGTTAAATAATTTTGTCTGTGTCTTTTTGTCTTTATCTTTTCCTTCTTTGGCAATTGACATGCCCACTGCAAACATACAATATGTTGCTAAAAAATTCAAGCAAATAACTAACTAGTTCCAAATTACATGTATGCATCTGTCATGTTAGACTGGTTCACGGTAATTTAAAATCAATAAAAGTGATTAAATACAAGTGAAGGCAATATATTCCCAAAGTACAATTCCTGCTTTAACAATTATTCGGCACAAGAAATTTGGATCACATAATATTTGAAATTAAATAATTTGTTGTATTGTAAAGAGACCATTGAGTTAGTTTCAGATCCTTATTTGCATTTACAAAGCAATGCACCACATTAAAATGTCATCTTCATGCCTACTTTTATTTAAAAATGACCATACACTGTAAACATAAATTAGTCATTTTGACTAATAAAAATTAGTCCTGCCATATGTCTGAAATAACTAGAATTAAATAGTCAGATGACTAATGTTAAGTCATTTCAGACACTTTTGGATTAAGTCAGATGACTAGAATTAATTAGTCAAATGACTAAAGTTTAGTCATTTCTGACACTTTTGGATTGAGTCAGATGACTAGAATTAATTAGTCAAATGACTAAAGTTTAGTCATGTCAGACACTTTTGGATTTAGTCAGTTAACTAGAATTAATTAGTCAGACAAAGCCAAATATTAGTCAAATGACTTATTTTAGATGGTCATCATTTTAAGGCCATATTTTATGTAAAAACAAAAGAAATGAAGCAACTAAATCTCTTCTTGATTTAAAACAGATCTATTTCAACATAATCGGGCTATACATAATAATAATAATAATAATGATAATAATAATAATAATGGTCTATATTTTTAACTCGATAAAACATATTTACAAAATTTCATTGTTACATAGTACAACATAAATTATAAAAATATAAAGCATAATAGTTAACATTATCATGATATTGTTGTAATGAGGATTACATAGTAAATATCCTGTCAAGAAATCAAAGTGTTATTACTGTTCTAAAAGGCAAATTTATGAGGCCAATACACTTAAATAGCATAGGAGGAAGAGAGTGAGAGGGTGAGAAAGACACAGAGTAAGAGTAAAAGTGGAAGGAGAACAAGAGGGGAGGACAGAGGGAGAGAGAGAGAGACCAGGATGGAGAAGAATGGAAAAGTCTAATACAAATTTATATTTAACAAAAAAAAGTAAATTAAAACGCATAAATGTAAATTCGAAAATATTGGTTTCAATGAAGAAATTCCCAATCATCACCTTCACTTCAAATTATATAATAATTATAACAAGTATATCTTTTCAAATGGAACAAATTCTCGTTCATTTTAGTCAAAATGTCATTATTTTTGTCCTTTTCGACTAAATGTGGAATTATGGAAACAAACTAAGATCCTTAAAAGAACAGAATATATAAGACAAAAAAAAAAAAAAAAAAAAAAACATTATTGAAATTTGTTATTGCTTAGCCGACTCCACTCTACTCATTTATTCTCAAATATTTTTCTATATTCAACTTTCTCAATCTCTGTGCAATAATTTCTCCGCACTCCACATTAAAAAATAAAAAAAAAAAAAAAAAAGAAAGAAAAGGCGACAGGATGAAAAAAATAATGTTTTAATAGTAAACATGTAAATATCTACCAGTCTCCAGCTTCCACTCTTTCCAATTATTTCTTGTACCCTCACTCTCACTCTCTTAACGACTAGCTTTTCTTCAAACGTAAACATACCACGTCCTCGGTACTAAAAATAAAAGTGATTGGGCACTCAAAATAATGTATCCCACCATTTATTAATAATCAATAATAAATAATAAGAAAATAATATATAAATATACGAATGAATACAATTTCCAGAAGAGCAGTTGGTTTTTTTAGACAATATTTTCCGAACATGTATTTGACCAATAGAAAAAAATTGTCCGAAGGACAGACGTTTTTCAGATAACATTTTCCGAACAGAATTTGACCAATAGAAAAAATTGTCCGACACACGGTGGTTTTTCAGATAACATTTTCCGAACAGAATTTGACCAATGTATAAAATTGTCCAAAGCACTGTTGTTTTTCAAGTAACATTTTCCGAACAGAATTTGACAAATAGACAAAATTGTCCAAACGACAGTGAATTTTCAGATAAAATTTTCCGAACAGAATGTGACAATAGAAAAAATTGTCCGAAGCACAGTGGTTTTTCAGATAACATTTCCCAAACAGAATTTGATCAATAGAAAAAATTGTCCGAAACACGGTGGTTTTTCAGATAACATTTTCCGAACAGAATCCGAACAGAATTTGACAAATAGAAAAAATTGTCCAAAGGACAGTGAATTTTAAGATAAAATTTTCCGAACAGAATGTGACCATAGACAAAATTGTCTGAAGCACAGAGGTTTTTCAGATAACATTTTCCAAACAGAATTTGATCGACAGAAAAAAATTGTCCGAAACACGGTGGTTTTTAAGATAACATTTTTCCGAACAGAATTTGATCAATGTATAAAATTGTCGGAAACACGTTGGTTTTTCAGATAACATTTTCCGAACAGAATTTGACCAATAGAAAAAATTGTCCAAAGGACAGTGAATTTTCAGATAAAATTTTCCGAACAGAATGTGACAATAGAAAAAATTGTCCAAAGCACAGTGGTTTTTCAGATAACATTTTTCAAACAGAATTTGATCAATAGACAAAATTGTCCGAACCACGGTGGTTTTTCAGATAACATTTTCCGAAAAGAATTTGACCAATGTATAAAATTGTCCGAAGCACAGTTGTTTTTCAGATAGCATTTTCCGAACAGAATTTGACCAATAGAAAAAATTGTCCAAAGGACAGTGAATTTTCAGATAAAATTTTCCGAACAGAATGTGACCATAGAAAAAAAATTGTCCGAAGCACAGTGGTTTTTCAGATAACATATTCCAAACAAAATTTGATCAATACAAAAAATTGTCCAAACCACGGTGGTTTTTCGGATAACATTTCCCGAAGAGAATTTGACCAATAGAAAAAATTGTCCGAACCACGGTGGTTTTTCAGATAACATTTTCCGAACAGAATTTGACCAATGTATGAAATTGTCCGAAGCACAGTGATTTTTCAGATAACATTTTCCGAACAGAATTTGATCAATAGAAAAAATTGTCCAAACCACGGTGGTTTTTCAGATAACATTTTCAGAACAGAATGTGACCATAGAAAAAATTGTCCGAAGCACAGTGGTTTTTCAGATAACATTTTCCAAACAGAATTTGATCAATAGAAAAAATTGTCTGAACCACGGTGGTTTTTCAGATAACATTTTCCGAACAGAATTTGACCAATAGAAAAAATTGTCCAGGCACAGACGTTTTTCAGATTACATTTTCCGAACAGAATTTGACCAACGTTTGATATTGTCCGAAGCACAGTGATTTTTCAGCTAACACTTTCCAAACAGAATTTGACCAATGTATAAAATTGTCCGATGCACAGTTGTTTTTCAGATAACATTTTCCGAACAGAATGTGACCATAGAAAAAATTGTCCGAAGCACAGTGGTTTTTCAGATAACATTTTCCAAACAGAATTTGATCAATAGAAAAAATTGTCTGAACCACGGTGGTTTTTCAGATAACATTTTCCGAACAGAATTTGACCAATAGAAAAAATTGTCCAGGCACAGACGTTTTTCAGATTACATTTTCCGAACAGAATTTGACCAACGTTTGATATTGTCCGAAGCACAGTGAATTTTCAGCTAACACTTTCCAAACAGAATTTGATCAATAGAAAAAATTGTCCGAACCACGGTGGTTTTTCAGATAACATTTTCCAAACAGAATTTGACCAATGTATAAAATTGTCCGATGCACAGTTGTTTTTCAGATAACATTTTCCGAACAGAATTTGACCAAATAGAAAAAATTGTCCAAAGGACAGTGAATTTTCAGATAAAATTTTCCGAACAGAATGTGACCATAGAAAAAATTGTCCAAAGCACAGTGGTTTTTCAGATAACATTTTCCAAACAGAATTTGATCAATAGAAAAAAATTGTCCGAACCGAGGTGGTTTTTTAGATAACATTTTCCGAACAGAATGTGACCATAGAAAAAATTGTCCGAAGCACAGTGGTTTTTCAGATAACATTTTCCAAACAGAATTTGAGCAATAGAAAAAATTGTCCGAAGCACAGTGGTTTTTCAGATAAAATTTTCCAAACAGAATTTGATCAATAGAAAAAATTGTCCGAACCACGGTGGTTTTTCAGATAACATTTTCCGAACAGAATTTGACCAATGTATAAAATTGTCCGATGCACAGTTGTTTTTCAGCTAACACTTTCCGAACAGAATTTGACCAATAGAAAAAATTGTCCAAAGGACAGTGAATTTTCAGATAAAATTTTCCGAACAGAATGTGACCATAGAAAAAATTGTCCGAAGCACAGTGGTTTTTCAGATAACATTTTCCAAACAGAATTTGATCAGTAGAAAAAAATTGTCCGAACCACGGTGGTTTTTTAGATAACATTTTCCGAACAGAATGTGACCATAGAAAAAATTGTCCGAAGCACAGTGGTTTTTCAGATAACATTTTCCGAACAGAATTTGACCAGTAGAAAAAATTGTCCAGGCACAGACGTTTTTCAGATTACATTTTCCGAACAGAATTTGACCAACGTATGATATTGTCCGAAGCACAGTGATTTTTCAGCTAAAACTTTCCGAACAGAATTTGACCAATAGAAAAAAATGTCCGAACCACGGTGGTTCTTCAGATCACATTTTCCAAACAGAATTTGATCAATAGAAAAAATTGTCCGAAGCACAGTGATTTTTCAGATAACATTTTCCGAACATAATTTAACCAATAGAAAAAATTGTCCGAAGCACAGTGCTTTTTCAGATAACATTTTCCGAACAGAATTTGACCAAGAGAAAAAAATTGTCCGAACCACGGTGGTTGTTCAGATAACATTTTCCAAACAGAATTGGACCAATGTATGAAATTGTCCGAACCAAGGTTGTTTTTCAGAACATAATTTGGCAAATGGATAAAATTATTTAAAGTGCAGTGTTTTTCAAGATAACACTTACAAATATAAAGGAATAAAATATTTAGTGCATTAGGTTTTCAGGTGGTATTTTCTGAACAATAACAAAGAATAGCAATAATCTGTTTGCAATATTTGTGTGCAATTATTCACAATTCAGACAATATCACCTGAAGTGAATTTAGCAGACAAATAACATTGCCGAAGCGAGTAGTGGTAGTCAGACAATATCACTTGAGGTAAATTTTGCAAATACATAACACTGTACAAAGCAAATGGGCAGACACTATCATATCAAATAAAATTTGCGGATAGACTACATTGTCCGAAGCGATCAGTCAGACAATACCACCTGAAGTGAATTTGACCAATGTATAAAATTGTCCGATGCACAGTTGTTTTTCAGATAACATTTTCCGAACAGAATTCGACCAATAGAAAAAATTGTCCAAAGGACAGTGAATTTTCAGATAAAATTTTCCGAACAGAATGTGACCATAGAAAAAATTGTCCGAAGCACAGTGGTTTTTCAGATAACATTTTCCAAACAGAATTTGATCAATAGAAAAAAATTGTCCGAACCACGGTGGTTTTTCAGATAACATTTTCCGAACAGAATGTGACCATAGAAAAAATTGTCCGAAGCACAGTGGTTTTTTAGATAACATTTTCCGAACAGAATTTGATCAATAGAAAAAATTGTCTGAACCACGGTGGTTTTTGAGATAACATTTTCCGAACAGAATTTGACCAGTAGAAAAAATTGTCCAAGCACAGACGTTTTTCAGATTACATTTTCCGAACAGAATTTGACCAACGTATGATATTGTCCGAAGCACAGTGATTTTTCAGCTAACACTTTCCGAACAGAATTTGACCAATAGAAAAAAATGTCCGAACCACGGTGGTTCTTCAGATCACATTTTCCAAACAGAATTTGATCAATAGAAAAAATTGTCCGAAGCACAGTGATTTTTCAGATAACATTTTCCGAACAGAATTTGACCAATAGAAAAAATTGTCCTAAGCACAGTGGTTTTTCAGATAACATTTTCCGAACAGAATTTGACCAAGAGAAAAAAATTGTCCGAACCACGGTGGTTGTTCAGATAACATTTTCCAAACAGAATTTGACCAATAGAAAAAATTGTCTGAAGCACAGTGGTTTTTCAGATAACATTTTCCGAACAGAATTTGACCAAGAGAAACAAATTGTCCGAACCAAGGTTGTTTTTCAGAACATGATTTGGCAAATGGATAAAATTATTCAAAGTGCAGTGGTTTTCAAGATAACACTTACAAATATAAAGGAATAAAATATTTAGTGCATTAGGTTTTTAGGTGGTATTTTCTGAACAATAACAAAGAATAGCAATAATCTGTTTGCAATATTTGTGTGCAATTATTCACAATTCAGACAATATCACCTGAAGTGAATTTAGCAGACAAATAACATTGCCGAAGCGAGTAGTGGTAGTCAGACAATATCACTTGAGGTAAATTTTGCAAATACATAACACTGTACAAAGCAAATGGGCAGACACTTTCATATCAAATAAAATTTGCGGATAGACTACATTGTCCGAAGCGATCAGTCAGACAATACCACCTGAAGTGAATTTTGCAAACATTGTCACACGATATCATCTGAAGTGATGACTAGATAATTGCCAAATCAAGTGGTCAGACAATATCGTCTGAAGTGAATTTGATAAATGGACTCAATCTAAAGACTCTGGCTCAGAGAAATCAAACTTGCTAGAATTGGAACTGGATTCACTAGCACTTGCTGCACCGATGGACAAGCTTGTTGTTTCACGACTCAACTCTTCTGCCTGCTCTTGAACAACACTTGTACAAATTCTAACAAAAGGATTGAGAAAAGAGTGAAGCCATGCAATTAATTTCTGTATACTTCTAAATGTAAACATATGATGAAAGTTTTTGCGAAAAGAAGAAATTGACAAAGCTACTGTTTTAAACAATATACTTAGCTGTCATTTGATTTTGTGAAATCATTATAACCTTGAACAGCTGATTCCAAATTGCTTTCAGTACTGGGGTATATAATTAGCATATTATCTCGACATCATGTAATTGAAACACACAGTAACTATTCATTGCCATGGTACCTAGAAGATTGCCTAGGATACAAGTTCAAAAATGTGAACTGTCCAGTAATTACAGAATCTTAACCCTAATAAGATTTTTATTCAATTAAAGTAAAAATAATCATATCTCTATGAATAAATTGAAAAAAAAACTTGTTTTGCATTGACTTTGTACACAAACTCACGTATTTAAGCCGCTTTTTGGTCTGACGGATACATTCTTAAATCGTGCTGTGTCGAGACGGTATGTCCAATTCTCGCAAAAAATGGGTTTCAAAAGATGCGCAAGACTTGAAAGTATAAAGTCAACAAGCGGTGCTTTCGAAAACTTTTGCGTGGCTGAATTGCCACGGAAAATGTCGAGGGAAGTATTTTTAGGGTTTTATGTCTTTTGAAACCCATTTTTTGCGAGAATTGGACATACCGTCTCGACACAGCACGATTTAAGAATGTATCCGTCAGACCAAAAAGCGGCTTAAATACGTGAGTTTGTGTACAAAGTCAATGCAAAACAAGTTTTTTTTTTTCAATTTATTCATAGAGATATGATTATTTTTACTTTAATTGAATAAAAATCTTATTAGGGTTAAGATTCTGTAATTACTGGACAGTTCACATTTTTGAACTTGTATCCTAGGCAATCTTCTAGGTACCATGGCAATGAATAGTTACTGTGTGTTTCAATTACATGATGTCGAGATAATATGCTAATTATATACCCCAGTACTGAAAGCAATTTGGAATCAGCTGTTCTAGCTGTTCAACGTCTTAACGTCTGATCATACCTTGCACCTATGTATACATCAATTTTTATCAAATTTTATTCCCCCTTTTGCAGTTATTTCAAAAGTATATGAGAGAGAGATGTACAGACAATTCGTGCCTACTCGAATTTATTGGATGTAACATTTGTAAAGAAAACACGGTAGATGGTCACTAACATCACATATAATATTATGCCTGATTCACAATAAGCATCGGTATTAGTAAGTATATTATCTAGAAGTGAAGCCTTGTGTGTAGATATTCGAGTAGGTTATGGATTAACGAATGCATTGAATAGGCATGTAAAGTATCTAAAAATTGATTGGAGATTATTGGTAGTGTTAACAGGTACAAGATCAAATTGTTAATTCTCCAAGTAAAAGCAAGATTTGCGTTCATGACTAATTGTATGAAGAGTTTGACTCAGAATTCTAAGAAACTCGTTGACAGGACTCGCAGGTGGGTGTATAATTACTCCAATGAGGCAAGATTAGATGGAACATTATTAAATTCAGGAATTTCTATAAATATTGATTCGAAACTGGGATACATAAAGGAGAGTCACTTCTTTGTTTACTCTTCACATTTGATTGAATATACATTCCTACACCGCCTCCTATTTTGTTACATCTACTATTTACAATAAAATCGTAATTTTCAATATCATACATTTGTAAAAGAGCATCTGATTTTAACCACGTCTCTGTTAATCTCTACTACAAGAAAAATTTATGATGTATATCATTTAAAAAGAGATTGAGATTATCAAAATTCTTAGGGAGACTACGACAATTGAATGTATACAAGAAAGTTTCTCTTTCTGAAATCTTCTTTTACAAATTGTGCAATAAACTCCTCACAAGAATAATACTTAGAGAGAGATTGGATTCATCTTGTTCCACATTTGAAGGTTTGTATTATTTTGACTGAAATTGGTATATTGTTTAAAATTGAGTCACACATAAATACAAGTTAAACAGGACATATAAGGTACGCAGAGGTGAACAAAGGTACAAGAGTAATAAAAGTATTAATTAACTGAACATGAATTAATGGCATATAG
>CALNVZ010002750.1:0-22972 GCA_940671915.1 Paracentrotus lividus
AACATCACAGCTGATTGCAATCGATTGAGTGCAGTTGTACACAAAGTGAATAGGGATGAAGTCATTTGATTGCAATCAACTGTGACATACATCTAGGCGGTACTGTGAGCCTGATGTACATGTACTAATCCCCTCCTATTATGCAGAATAAGAGGGGATTGGTATCCGGCCATGCGTTTTGAGGTGGGCCCATTTCCGTTACATGATATGTTTTCAAAGAAATCATACCGTTTTTATTTAACTCTTTATTATGCGCCACTTGAAAAACCGGCCTGTGCCACATTATTTCAGGGACACGCATTTAAGGCCAATCTTTATAGAGTGTGCTGAATCAACTTGCTATAACTTTTTACTGCTTGAACCTAACAAAAAATATTGTGTAGCAAAGTTGTAGAGTATAAAATTTCCGTTTTGATGATGCCACACTCGTGGCATTATTTATTATCATTCGTATAATAATCATAAATATATATTGTTAAATTTTTTATATTTATGGCAACTTTTAATTCCTCCAAAATGTCTTATTTACCAATGAAGACATACTTCCAAACCAAATGCATTAGCAAGGTGAACTTCTAAGCTTTCTTTTGGTATATCATACTCTCATAGAAATACTAGGGTATAGTTTATTTTTTAAAAAAGTTCAAAGGAAAAGAAAGATCAAAGTGTCCCTCTCAGCCACTCTTGGCGAAGGGGTAATCCCTCCCATTGAATCCCCCCAGCCCTGTAGGCCACTCTTGACAATGGGGTAATCTCCCCCATAAAAATCTTCCTCCCTGGTCATCTACCCTTGACAATGGGGGTGATCTCCCCATTGAAACTACCCTGGTCCTTGTCATTGTCGATATCCGGCTTAGCGGGAAGTGAAAGGGAACATCAGAGGGATCTCCTTCTTCTTTTGTTGCCATAAATCAGCCTTTGAAATGAAGAACTTTATTGATTTTTTTCCAGTGTATGTATACAAGTACAGTTTACTGTAATGCCAGATGTACACAAGTATATGAGGACTTATAACAAGAGCAAAAACAAAAGAAAACAAAACCAAAAACGATAAACACGCTGTTATTTCAAATGTAACAGTATGACGAAAAGTAGTTTATCCGAAAGCGTGACTTGTGTACAATGCAAACAATACAGAGCGCAAATAATTGCTGCCCACTGCGAGCGGTAATATGAATATCTAATTGACTTGTGTACTATTGTGCAAAATTGCGCTCACGGCACCCCTACGTACGTGCAATTCTGCGCTCATGGCACACAAAGAGTTAAAATTAATTAATAGAGTATTATTCTTATATTTGACACATATCAATTAGTTTGTTGCATTTTGCGAGTCTGCCTCTCCGCTCGCGCGCGCCAAACTTTCGTCATAGACCTGTGTACATTAATTACAAAAACGTTGAATTTCTACTTTCTTTTATAATTTCCCATATCTTTTTAATTTATCTACGAATCGAACCAGTTGAAAAAGAATATAAATATTGAATATACATGTAAAATATTGACCACACAATTTTTCTTCGTATCTTCTTTGGAATTCTGGCCTTTTTTGTTTGAAAACACCCTTATTGTTCTTTTCACACAAAATCTGAAAGCCCCAAATAACACGTGTTTCTATGGTGAAAGATGTCAAACCACAGTGACAAGGTTTTTTTTTTGTTGATTGGTTAGAAGTGTTTCTTGTGGCGGAAATGAACCAGTTGAAATGTCTAATAGAAGAGTACGATTTTATTGTTTGATCTATCTATTCTTCTTTCCTATTGGCTGTATAGAATTCTGGCCTTTTTTTATGAATATAAGTGCTTCCTTTGGGGTCATGAAGTTACTCGGAATCTATTGCCAATTCAAATTACGCATTTATACACTTGCAACGAATGCTTACGCTGTTACGCAATCGCAATTTTATTTCATTTGAACTGTTTTTTTAAGGTTTCGCACTCAGGTTTTTTAATTACATTTACGTGATATTATATATTTTTTTTATATTTAAAAGCTTATAAGAAATAAAAATTGATGTATTATTGATGATTAATATGTGATCTCTTGTTTATTTAGACTGATCACTGAATTGGTTTGTCAGCGCACGCATTGCGAAAACGTACGTGCGAACTTTAAAAATGACCTGAGATGAGCAAGCTGAGCCCGTCTGTAACCTTGCGAGTTTTCAACATTTTACAACGTTTAGAGTCTGCGAGAAATTTTTGTAAGTATTATCATATTTACTGTAGATATTTTAGCGTAGATATCAATGAACAAATTGTTCTGTTGATTTGTTAAACTATACTCAACTTTAAGTTTAATTTCGATTTAATTTCGGCTTCGAAGCCTTCGTGCCCAGTACACATTGCGAGCAGATATGCCTAGCTTGGACGATACCATTTCATAAAAAGCGGTGCATTGACAACCTGTGTGTCACTATCAGTGTAGCCTGTATGTGTTGTGTGCTGTAGGCTAGGACTAGGTGTAATCTGTAGTAGGGCTTCGGCCTATTTATAGCCTAGGCCAGGGGCTAGGATGTGTACTGATAATGATATCATTTTAGTTGAAGATACAGTTTTGCATCATAATTTGCAGTTTTGTGATATGATCTAAATACTGATTGCAAGACCTAAGGCTTACTTTAGTTATTGTAATTGTATAAAAGTCTAAACTTTAAAGAGGGAATTTAAAAAGTGTGTGTGTGTGTGTGTGTGTGTGTGTGTGTGTGTATGTGTGTGTGTGTGTGTGTGTGCATGCGTGTGTGTCTGTGACTGTGAGCGCATACACACAGAAGATGCTTTCTCATTATTTGTGCATACTACCACTACCACTTTGTCTTTGGGAAAAGTTTGTAAGAAATTTACCAAAACTATGTTGTCGCTTATATGGTGGTGAGTGCGCATTATAAATTGTTACTATTATTATTATTATTATTATTATTTACACAATCCCAAATGGGGCTTTATTAATTGTTTGCATAATTTCACCATGAAATTGAAAAAGCTTTTGATAAAGTTAATTTATCAACTCTAAATGTAAGCGAGCATTGGAGAATTATTGCTCTGGGCTACTTTTTGGATCAACACCCATGGCCATGTTGTATAATATGAAGTAGATGGGTTTCACTTAATAGGAGTGTAATATTATGTCAGGAAAGTATGAATGAAAAGAGCCAATAGGCAATGCTCAAATAGAATTGCAGAAATTTCAATTTTTTTTCCTCTGAAAGCTGTGGCTGAGTGAATGTACACGCGATGTCACCCCCCCCCCCCGCTATCTATGCCCCCAATTTTATACAAATTGATGTAGTACATAATAATATGGTGAACTTATTTTCATGTAAAATACATATTCAGCCCACGATCCAATTAGTTTTAAAAAATATTTTAAAAAATCATAAAAATATCAGATTAACTATTTCTCTTTTTTTCTTGTTCAGTTCATGTCAGGTACCCAACAAAGTCTAAGAGAGAAGAGGAGGGTAAACTACAGGGCCCTTGCTCTTGGCCAACCAGAACCAGGTGAGGAACAATCGGGAGCAAAACAAACTACAACAGCAAGTGGTACGGCTTGGCCAAAGGAAAAAATTGTGGAAGGTACGAGTTACCGATCAAAAGGTTTCTGGTGATAAACAATTGGTAAAAGTTCACTACATCAATTGGCCATCAAAGTACGATGAATGGCTTGAAGCATCTGATGTTGTAGAAAAGACTGCTGAAATTGAGACAGAAGATGCTTTCTCATTATTTGTGCATACTACCAAAGTAAGGATCAAAGAAGAACTACATTGTCGTCGACAGAGTGACCAAAATATTCAAATAATTGTTCCTTTACAGAAGTCAACATTTGACAAATTTAAGAAACATGGAGTTGTATCCTCAAAATCACACACACCACTGTGTACAAGATAGAGAACAAAGCATCATTGGACCCGATTCTTGGAAAGTTATGGAATAGGCGCATTGTGAATAAACACCAAGATGTTGCATTCGTCCACATACCAACGCTTCGTTTCTGGCTACGCGAGAAGAGACCCCTATACGAGTATAATATGAATGGGGAAAAACAAGCTGTACATAGAGGTGATGCTTTTGTCTTAACATTTGTGAAAGGAGTCGGAAATAAGTATGCTCTAGAATAAGGAAAATCGGACCAGTTCAGTCCTTTTTTTTCTTCAGTATCTCTTGGAATTTGATTCGCTTCAAAATGAGTGGAGAAACAAACTATAAAATATTGAAGTACATGTAATGATTGTGCCATAACATTTGTGAAAGGTGTCGGAAATATGTTTATTTTCTAAGAAGGGATATTGAACCAGTTCAGTCATTTATATTTCAGTCTCTCTTGGAATTTGATTCAATTCAAAATGAGTGAGAGGTTCAAACTAGTGGTTGTAAAGAAATTAAAACTCTTTAATATGATAAGAGGTCTCAAAATAGACAAATATTTAATTCGTTCTGTTATTGAAAGTCTATGTTTGGAAAATGATATTGCACTTGTTGACATAGACGAAGAACGTACATGTAATAGTTTGAAAAATACCTTGAATTACTTGAATAAACTGTACACATGTAACAGTGGTGGTCGTGGGAAAACAAAGTTATTGTGCAAATTTGAATCTTCAGAATGCATAGTTAGGATATGTTTCCCTTCAGAGACTATGAAACGGAAGTTAGAAATAGAATTGGAAGAAAAGGAAAAGAAATGTAAGAAACTTGAGGAAGAATTGAGCAAGTTAAGAGATGAGTTAAAGTGTAACGGTAATGCTGCACTGGCTGCACAAAAGGAATGTGCCAGCACTGCCAGGGTAACTGTTTCTCCTTCTAACTTGGGTAAAAAGAGAACTAAACAAACTTGTAATAAGAAGTCTCCCAAGAAGCTATGCAGGTCGCAAATGTGGCGAAAAAAGAAAGCACTTGTAGAAGATGTCAAAAATGCATTACATGTTCTAGACATAAATGACTTTGAACCACTTAGTGTTAGATATCTTCATAGCAATGGAGATAAAGATGAGTTGATTCTTCATGGTAGTGCCAAGTCAAATAAGCGGAAATGTACGGATACTGAAGAAGAAGAAGATACTATAGAAGAAATTAACTTGCTTTTGCATATAAAAGATTGTTTTTGCATATCGAATCAGGCGTTACATGAACTATGTTCTTCCTGGAAAGGGATGCCATCATCTCACAGAGTCCTGACTGAAATGAAGAAATTGAATGCAGAATTTAACATTTTCCCGACTCCACCTCCAATAAGTGGAGTTCAACAAACATTGCAATCAACGTTGCCAGAAAGCATACGGACTCTAATATCAAATGTGAGTAAAGACAGCATCCAAAGAAAGGATAAAAGAATATGTGTTAAATTGAGTGGTGATGGCACTACTTTCGGGAAGCGGCTGCATCTCGTTAATTTTACCTATACATTGGTAGATAGCTTATGCCATAGTTACAATGAAGAGCATTACTTGGCAATTTTCAGATGCCCAGAAAAGTATGACGATATAAGTATCGCTTTGAAAGACATCATCAATGAAACAGCTACTTTAACATCGATTGATGTAGACGGTGTTACATATACCATTGACTATTTTATTGGTGGAGATCTTAAATTCATGAGCATGGTGTCAGGAATAGATAGTTGTTGCTGTTCATATAGCTGTGTATGGTGCAAATGTCCCTCTGAAGAGTTTTGTGACATTTCTTCTGATTGGTCTGCAAGTGGTAACAGACAAGCAGCAAGGTCGGTTGAGGAAATTAGTTCGTGCTCAAAAAAGAAAACATAAATGGGAGGTTCAACTGCTCGCATGAACCACTCTTTCCTCATATCCCATTAGAAGAAGAATACCTGATACTCTTCATTTATTTCTCCGTATTTCAGATCAGCTTATAAAGCAGCTTATAACAGAGCTTCGGTTGCGAGACAACTTGGACAAGCACATTAAAAGTGGCGTGCTAAATAGAGAAAGGTGCATCAATGTAATAAACTTTGAAACCTTTATAACTGATCTGAAAATACCAGATTTCAAATTTCATGTAGATAAAGACACCAAGCTTTTACAATACAGAAATTTTACTGGGCCTGAGAAGTTGAAGATTATGACATCTATAAACTTGGAAACATTGTTGCCTGAGACTGAGAGCAAAAAAGTAGATAAGATTAAATGTCTATGGTCGTCATTTTTGACTTTGTATAAACAGCTGCACAATCCATTTGAACCTGACGAAATTGCAAAATTTCAAGTTCAAGTGAAGAATTGGGTACAGTTGTACTCTGAGGTGTATCTTTGTAAAGACGTTACTTTATATATGCACATCTTTGCCCATCATGTGACCGAATCCATTCAGAAACATGGACAACTCTCAATTTTTAACCAGCAAGCACTGGAGAAGCTAAATGAAAAGTGTAGTAGCTGGTATTATCGAGCCACAAATAAATGGGGTGAACAAGCCCTAGAGCAAATCATGCCAAAAAAGAACAGAATGGAGAAGTTGCAGGGCTACCGGAGAAAGTTGAAGTTCGAAATAACATGTGGAATATGCAAGTGTCTAGGTCACAATGCAAGAACTTGTAAAGAACTGTAAAAGTAGGTCAGGTACCAGATGGTATGTCCCTGAAGCTTCAATTTAATAATATGTGAATGAGAAATTAATTTTGTATGTTCTTGGCTATCAGTCATTAATTTGATACTGTTCAAAACACATTGTCTTTAGTGAAATATTCAGTCACAATGATTCTCTAAATATTACATGCAGTAATGCTTGTATTTAAAGTAATGAATTTACTCTATAGATAATTGAATGTGTGAATGAGAAATTAATATATTTAATATACCGTCAACCTTGCCTAAGTTGAATCAGTTGGGACTGAAGAAATAGCTTCAACTTAGAGAAAATTCAACTTATGAGGGGTTAAAAACAATAGAATATAAAGAGAAGACTTGAAAAGACCTTCGACTTGGGCGATTATTCAACTTGTGCAAGTTCGACTTAGGCAAGGTTGACTAATGTACTTGGCTATCAGTCTATCAACATCCATTGAATCTTGCATACCTGTCTCATAATACATAATCAGCGCGGCGCGCGCCAGGGTGTTTGCTTAGGTTAGGTTGCCTCGCGAGCCATATAATTTTGCGCAGCCCTGAAAAAGTCGCTCAGCGGGGGGGGGGGGGGGGGGGGAGCGGGGGGGGGAACCCAACAAAAAAACAAATCCGACTTTAAAAAAAATGTCCATACACAATTGTAATGGGGTAGGGGTACAGTAAATTATCATGGCCATGACCGGAAGAAAAAAATAAAACAAATAAAATAAAAAAAAAACATGGGGGGGGGGCATCTGCCACCCCCCTGGTGCCGCCACTGGTAAATAATGTATTACCTTTATTGAAATATTCAGTCGCAATGCTTCTACATATTACATAAGTTACTTTGTATTTAAAGTTTTATGAATTGAATCCAGAAATTGTTTCCCTTTGATGTTGGACGAATTCAGATTGAAAAAAAACAAAGTATTCATGCGAATTATAATGTGCCTGAAGCTATATGAGAAATTAATTTTGTATGTTCTTGGCTATCAGTCATTAATTTGATACTGTTCAAACCACATCTTCTTTAGTCACAATGCTTCTCTAAATATTACATGCAGTAATTATTTAAAGTTATGAATTTATTCTATAATTGCATGTGTGAATGAGACATTAATTTTATTGAATATAATGTACTTGGCTATCAGTCATGAATTTTTCACAATACATAATGTATTATCTTTATTGAAATATTCAGTCGCAATTCTTCTACAAATATTACATGCAGTACTTGTATTTAACCCTTTAGCACCTAGAGACTGCGTGAAAAGTGTCAGTTAACTCACTAGCGGAAAGGGTTACGCTGTGTTTCATTCAGGATTTTTCAATAAAAATTGCTCTTAAAACGTACTTCTTAGTGCAGAATCGGACAGCACACATCAAATGGGTAATCCAGAACAATTATGGGCATGTTTCAACATATATCTTTTGCTATAGCGTGCTTAAGACAGGGGCGGTTTTGGGCGGTTTAGTGAGTAAGCTGAGGGGCGGTCTCGGGCGGTTTAGGTGCTAAAGGGTTAAAGTTTTATGAATTGAATCCGGAAAATGTTTCCCTTTGATGTTGGAGGAATTCAGATTGAAAATAAAACAAAGTATTCATGCGAATTATAATGTGCTAGAGCTTTATGTAAAGCATAGCGTACTGTCCAGAATGCTAATAATCCTATAATTGTTGTGTCTTGAATAACAAAAAAACAAATCCGACTTAAAAAAAAATGTCCATACACAATTGTAATGGGGTAGGGGTACAGTAAATTATCATGGCCATGACCGGAAGAAAAAAATAAAACAAATAAAATAAAAAAAACGGCATGGGGGGGGGGGGCATCTGCACCCCCCTGGTGCCGCCACTGTAAATAATGTATTACCTTTATTGAAATATTCAGTCGCAATGCTTCTACATATTACATAAAGTACTTGTATTTAAAGTTTTATGAATTGAATCCAGAAATTGTTTCCCTTTGATGTTGGACGAATTCAGATGAAATAAACAAAGTATTCATGCGAATTATAATGTGCCTGAAGCTTAATGAGAAATTAATTTTGTATGTTCTTGGCTATCAGTCATTAATTTGATACTGTTCAAACCACATCTTCTTTAGTCACAATGCTTCTCTAAATATTACATGCAGTAATTATTTAAAGTTATGAATTTATTCCATAATTGCATGTGTGAATGAGACATTAATTTATTGAATATAATGTACTTGGCTATCAGTCATGAATTTGATACTGTTCACAATACATAATGTATCTTTATTGAAATATTCAGTCGCAATTCTTCTACAAATATTACATGCAGTACTTGTATTTAAAGTTTTATGAATTGAATCCGGCAAATGTCCCTTTGATGGTTGCGAGAAATTCAGATTGAAAATAAAACAAAGTATTCATTGCGAATTATAATGTGCTAGAAGCTTTATGTAAAGCATAGCGTACTGTCCAAGAATGCTAATAATCCTATAAGTTTGTGTCTTGAATAACAAAAAACAAATCCGACTTAAAAAAAAATGTCCATACACAATTGTAATGGGGTAGGGGTACAGTAAATTATCATGGCCATGACCGGAAGAAAAAAAAAAAAAACAAATAAAATAAAAAAAACCATGGGGGGGGGGGGCATCTGCCACCCCCCTGGTGCCGCCACTGTAAATAATGTATTACCTTTATTGAAATATTCAGTCCGCAATGCTTCTACATATTACATAAAGTACTTGTATTTAAAGTTTATGAATTGAATCCAGAAATTGTTTCCCTTTGATGTTGGACGAATTCAGATTGAAAATAAAACAAAGTATTCATGCGAATATAAATGTGCCTGAAGCTTAATGAGAAATTAATTTTGTATGTTCTTGGCTATCAGTCATTAATTTGATACTGTTCAAACCACATCTTCTTTAGTCACAATGCTTCTCTAAATATTACATGCAGTAATTATTTAAAGTTATGAATTTATTCTATAATTGAAGAGTGTAGTGGAAGAAGTACTTAAGTCACATAATACTAGTTCTGAGATATTAGCGTTTGAATATTTCAAATTACTCTCACATCACATTTTTTGAAATTTTACATTCAAACTTAGTGGAGTTGATTTTTATCACAAAAAGAATAATATATGCCAAATTTGAGTAATTTCGTGCTTATCGATTTCCGATAATCAATAAACCATATTGTGGACTAAGTACTTCTTCCACTACAATCGTGGACTTAGGTACTTCTTCCACTACAATCGTGGGACTTAAGTACTTCTTCCACTACAATCATGGACTTAGGTACTTCTTCCACTACGAAACCTCATTATTGGGGTTCTTTATTTGAGGCAATTCGTATTGATTTCTTAAAAATTGAGGCTTATCATAGTTTGTATGGTGTCTTCGTAATATTATAATTTGAAAAATCTTACTTTGGGGTGGGGGTCTCATTAAGCTATTTTTACTCATTTTGGGGTAATTTTTCTCAAAATTTGGTGTTTCAAAGGGTGAAGCCTGCTTCCAAGATTTCATCTGCTGAATTAAGAGGATAAAATGATCTATTGAACTTATGACCAACATTGCAATTTCCCCATATTATTGATTGGGATTAAAAATATGGGGGTGACGATATTATTTTTACTGTTTTAGGGCACCTTTTATGATTTGGGGATTTTAAGGAGGCCGGCCCGTAAACTAGCCTTTGACTATTATTTGACATAAATTGACAAAATATGAAATTAAGCTGGCAGCGGCACGTAGTAATTTTTATATATATACCTGACCGGATGGTTATGTTACTCATATTGGGGATTTTTTTCAATTTTTGGTGTTTAATGGGCAGGCCCGTCTACCCTGGTTTCTTGCCAGTCTGACACGAGTGATAAAACTTATCTAAATAAACTTATACATATACTGCCTATGGAGTGGCAAAATTAGGACCTACTCTACCCGATTGGGGGGGGGGGGGGCTTAAATTTTTTTTTTTTTTTTATGTTGAAGGGCAGGGGGGCGGGCATTCCACTGTACAAAAATGATAGGACTTTTAATATATATTTGATAATATTTTACTTGAGACACCGCATTGTAGGTGAACATTTTGTCTGTTCATGCTTTGACATCTGCCCAATATTTTTTTTTTGGGGGGGGGCGGCGGCTGATCGACCGCCCATCCGCCCTTTGTGCCTACTCTCTTGCAAAGTCCCAATATTGCATTCACTATGAAAGACTACCACTTCCCTACTGTGAAAACCAGCTATGGGGTTTTAAGTACCCTCCAAAAACAAATAATTTTGTTTACCCCCCCCCCCCCCACGCACGCACACACTCACACACACACACACAACACGTGCAAATTAACTTGAGGCAAATCTTAGTACATATTTTTGGGTCTGCCAATACCAAAAAATAAGAGGGCTGCCCTATTCCTCTACCCATAGTGAAAATTTGGACTCACAGCTTGGTGGACTTAGGTACTTCTTCCACTACAATTCTGGACTTAAGTACTTCTTCCACTACAATGATGGACTTAAGTACTTCTTCACTACAAAACCTCAATTTCGAAAAATGGGGTTGTTGGTTGGGGCACTTTGCAATAATTTTTTCGCAAAACTGGCACTTGCACATGATTCTTGATGGTATGTGAATATCATTATGCAAAAAACTCATTTTTTGAAAAAATGTGACTTAAGTACTTCTTCCACTACACTCTTCAATTGCATGTGTGAATGAGACATTAATTTATTGAATATAATGTACTTGCTATCAGTCATGAATTTGATACTGTTCACAATACATAATGTATATCTTTATTGAAATATTCAGTCGCAATTCTTCTACAAATATTACATGCAGTACTTGTATTTAAAGTTTTATGAATTGAATCCGGAAAATGTTTCCCTTTGATGTTGGAGAATTCAGATTGAAAATAAAACAAAGTATTCATGCGAATTATAATGTGCTAGAGCTTTATGTAAAGCATAGCGTACTGTCCAGAATGCTAATAATCCTATAATTGTTGTGTCTTGAATAGTGTTTGGGTGTGTGTGTTTGGGTGTATCTTGTTGTGTTTATGCATACAAGGCTCTCTTATAACGAGGTCCTTGGGACCATGAAAATTACCTTGTTATATCAGGTTTCTCACTATATCAGGGTAAAAAACAAAGAAAAATAAAGTGCTGGGACCAGCAAAATGACCTCGTTATAAGAGAGATTTTGTTATATCCGACCTCTTTATAACGAAGTTCCACTGTAACTGAAAATGGGTGGATTGGGTTGGGTCATAACATTCATGAGTCATGTTTGTTTGTTTGTGTGTGTGTGAGGGTGTGTGTTTGAATGTTTGGGGGCGGTCAGGAGAGGATAGGCTGCATTTGGGACTTTGCAGGACCCAAAGATTGAATCAGTTTTTTTTTGTGCACATAATTATCTGATTTTCTCTTCCCTTCCTCTTGATTTGATGTAGCTTTTGTTATTCATCTTTTATTGTATTTTCTCATTCCTTTGTGCATTTCTATCCTATCCTCGAATTCTATCCTTTGTATGCTATCTTTGTATCCTATCCTTTGGATTTTATCTTCGTAGCATACTTCACTCCGTGAATTCTTCTCTTGTTATATCAGGTTTCTTGTTATATCAGGGTGAAAAAACAAAGAAATATAAAGAGCTGCATGGCACCAGGAAAATTATCATATATTATATTATATTTACATCCTCCTCCTCCCCCCCCTCCCATATAGTACAAGTTATTTTGCTCGCATCACGGGCTTGGCTGATTAAACATGCGCATCAACGTCGTTATCAGCCAAACCCGCGCGCGCCCCTGTTTAGATAATGGACTGTCCCAACACGCGTCGGACCAGCGCGTACAGCTAAGTGTCTTTCTGGTGACCTTCATCTACGCAGATGCAACAAATTGGCCGAAACTTTTTGACATGCCCTATACCCATAAAAGTATACATATTCTGAAAGAGAATTGTCTGAAGAATTCAAAAAATTATTCCGAAAAGGGATAGGGCTAAGCCATAAGAAGTTACAGATCAAAATATGTGAAAAAAGTACTTCCAGAAAAATCTTGGCAGAGAAAAAACTAAGGACCCTACAAAAAAATAACATGCATATTTGACTCTTCAAAGTCAGACCTTTCCAACAATATATAACTTGTTAGGGGTTAGTTGTGATAAAATAATTTTGCGCGATCATCTTTCCAGCGAAAATTTCAGATCGGAAAATTTGGGGAAATATGTGTTATAATGTTTATTTACCCCCAAAATATAACTCGGTCTTGCTTTACAACCTTTTGAAGTTACACTAATTACTTGTAAACACTTAAAACTTCAATAACATATATTTACAGTTCTTATTGTTGATACAAATGATGCGATCTGGCTTATAGCGAGGGATTTGACTTTTCTTGGTTCAAAGACATGTGAACAGGTCTATACATGTGTATCTCTGAGAGTTACACATATGACGTTATACCATTAATTAGCTTAATTAATGAGTGTAAATTTGACCCACTATTAATTCTCATAAATTACAATCCAATCAAACTGTTTCATGTTATGTTCAATGATATTTATAGCTCATTCGTTTAACTGAGAAATAGAAATTTATGTTCCCCTCCCTCCGTCATCTGCTGTACAAAAATGGGTACTTGGAGTTAATTAATCGTTAATTAGTCATAAATAAATTGACCACTGACAGGTATTTTCTTTACCCTTTTAGATGAATTCCCTTCAAACTAATACCCAATTTACCCATATAGCATCCATATTTAAAGTTTGACACCAATTTTCAATTTAAACTACCATTTTACTCATTTAAATAAATTAATTAATTAGCTTAATTAGCTTAATTAGGTATCCTTGAGTTCAGCTTTGATCCATTTTTACTCATAAATGGATGATATTCCAATTAAACTGTTTAATGTTTAGGTAATTTGAAGGTAAAAGCTTAATTTGTTAAATAATAGAATTTATGCTCCTCCTCCTCCACCATGCAAAAATGGCTACTCAGAGTTAATTAAACGCTAATTACTCATAAACTAATTAACCGTTTGCATTTCTTTTAGTTATAAGTAATTGCCAGATTAATTCCCTTCAACTAAATACCAACCATACCCCGTATCAGGACATCTCCCCCGGAGGACAACTCCCCCGGGACAACTCCCGGAGGACAGATCCCCCGGAGGACAACTCCCCCGGAGGACAACACCCCCGGAGGACAACTCCCCCGCAGGACATCTCCCCCGGAGGACAGGTCCCCCCAAGGACAACTCCCCCGGAGGACATCTCCCCCGATGAAAACTCCCCCGGAGGACAAGTCCCACAGAGGACATATCCCCCGAGTACAACACCCCCGGAGGACAACTCCCCCGGAGGACAACTCCCCGGAGGACAACTCCCCTGGAGGACAACTCCCCCGGAGGACAACTCCCCCGCAGCACAACTAACCCGCAGAACAAGTCCCCCGGAGGACAACTCAACCATTTCGGATAACAGATTCACATGCACTCGTTAATTTTTGTTTTTGCTCCATTTGCGATTTTTTTTTTTTTTTTTTTTATGTTTTTAAACCGAAATAGCCATTCATGGAATACAAAATCTTTGGCAATTTTGTTTTTTTCGGCGAAGGTTGTTAAAGTTTGGCAGCTATAGAGGCGTACTGCTATTGGAACCGAATTTTATCGTCAAAAGAGAGAGAGAGATATTAACTTTAATCTTAAATCTCCATAGGAAGATGATCTGCTTAGATTTCAGAGTATGTAGGTCAATTGTCAGGCCGTGGCTAGGATTTTTGCGGGTGTTCGAAATCTGAAAAAAATGAACCTTTTGAAAGCATTCTTGAGCGCGAGCCGAAATTTTTTACTAAAAATGACCCGAAGCAGTATATTTTTACTTTTATGGTTCTAATTTTGTTGTTGTTATTCTTTTACAAATGGTGACGATTATCTTTCTTTTAACAAAAAAAAAAAAAAAAAAAGGATTTTCAAGCGCGAATCGTCAAGTGGAAAATTTTATATCACACCTCTTCAATTATACAAAAGTACATGTACATAATGTGATACAAGGGTTTTGTTTCGTTTTGTTTTGGCTTGTTTCAGCAAATGTTTTAGAATTATAAATGTTTTTTTATCGGATATGTTGACAGAAATACTGAAAAATTGGTTGATATACCGAGATGTTTTAATTTTCATCTACTTCTGGAGATATTTTCATACCAACACTAGTTGCAATAACACCCTCTTATGATAGCGATGACACGGCATGAATGTAAAGCTGTGCAAGTGCATACTTATGAACACACACCGTTCAGATATATTGTCTGTAAAATCCAATGACAATGATTGTATTACATTATTCCTTGAAAAATGACAAAACAAGTGATGATGCTGGAATTGAGTTTTGTGAATTTCTTTTTTGATAAATAAAAATTGTGTTCTCGTTTAGACTTTTGCGCCCATTCTAATTTGTTTAGGGTGTGATTAATTATTAATTAAAGCTTAATTATCGTGGCTCAACCCCCCCCCCCCTTGCTGAAGACGACTAGAGATATGTAGGCCAACTCGCCCTTCGTGCTCTATTCTACTCCTGTAGCTTCATATTTAAGTTCCCCATTTAGCATCCTTACCTTTTTTCAACATTTCTTTTATTTCTTGAATTTTCATTATTTTTTTCTTTTCTGAGGGTCACATTTCGTTGGGGGTACCTCTGAATCTGCCAAACCTAACAACCTTTTGGGGGAAGGAGTAGCCATTCATAGATTGGAAGGGGTGGTTCCAATGGATGATTAGCAATTAAACAACCATTCCCATCCTCGCTTGTCATTACAGAAGGGTTACTCCATGCGAAAAGTAATGTAATAATTGTAACAGAAAGAAAAACCAAGGGCTTGGAATAAAATCAATAGTTATAAAGCGTTTAAAGTTAGGGGAGATGTCATCCGGGGAGTTGTCCTTGGGGGGACCTATCCTCCGGGGGAGATGTCCTCCGGGGGAGTTGTCCTCCAGAGGAGTTGTCCTGCGGGGGAGTTGTCCTCCGGGGGAGCTGTCCTCAGGGGGTGTTGTCCTCCGGGGGAGTTGTCCAGGGGGAAGTTGTCCTCCGTGGGAGTTGTCCCTGGGGGAAGCTGTCCTCCGGGGGACTCGTCCTTGGGGGGAACTGTCCTCCGGGGGAGATGTCCTGCGGGGGACCTGTCCTCCAGGGGAGCTGTCCTCCAGGGGAGTTGTCCTCCGGGGAGTTGTCCTCCGGGGGAGTTTTCCTCCGGGAGTTGTCCCCGGGGGAGTTGTCCTCCGGGGCAGATGTCCTAGAACCACCATACCCATATAGCACATGTATTTTTTAAATATTTTATATCATTATTTATTTCTGTGCTTGTCGTGCACATGTAACAACACCACCTATATGGGGGCCCACTATAAAACACATGGCCATCCGGCATATAATCACTGTGTGTGGTATTCAGGCAGGGGGCCCGCAGCTTTATCTTTTCGTAAGTCACCTTAGTATGATTAAACAAAAGAATGTAATGGAAGCAAAACTGTGAAACAACCAATTGCAAGGGTCGTTGAATAAATACCTCCAAAGACAATTACCCACTTGATACCTCCAAAGACAATTACCCACTTGATAATTACCCACAATGATTACCCCTGCACAATTACCACCACGATAATTACTACTTGACAATTAACCCTGCCCTCTCTGATGATTACCCCAAGATAATTTCCTCCAAGCCTCCAAGTACACTTACCCAGTGGAAAATAATTACCTCCGGACAATTACCCCTGCCCCCACTGGATGATTACTTAGGAGAACAATTGGCCTATGAAAAATTACCTCCTGAGGGGCAATATCACCCCTGGTCAATGACCTTTAAAGAAAACCACTCTCCGAATAATGTCCTCCAATGATTACCCTTACACAATTACGCCCACGAAAATTACCAGACCTTCCCATCTATAACCCCCCCCCCCAACAAGACATTTGTGGAATTGTTACAGGGAAATGTAACCCTTAAGTACAATAGTTTTATTGTTGTCTAATATGTAAGGCTACAAGATTCACTTTGAAATTTTTCAGTAAGAAGTAAATACAAATAAAAATAATGTCGTTCTCAACTACTACTTGGAGGCTGCTATTTTGACATATCGGATGGAATTTTATATTTTTCAATGCGAAACATTTATGTAAGGAAGATATTTTAAACACAAAATCCCATTTGTGATGAAAACAATGTATTATGATACACAGTGGTGGCCAAAATTATTAGAACACCTGAACCTACACAAAGTCTATGGGATTATCAATGCCCTAGTTCATTTGCCGAAATTAGATTAGAGATATCTTTTGTGTGCCATGAGCTTTCATTACTTTTTAGCATAGGGTCTTACGTATATGTGGACACTAAATTTATATAGTTTCGACCATCTGGTAATGCGCAGCATTAAAAACAGTTGCGCTATGCGCTTTTGGTTTCCCCATATTATATTTTGTGTATTAAACATGTAGTCCAAATGCACAAAAAAAAAGTAAAATGCCAATTACATATGCCGATTGCTCAAAAAGTATTTCAGGTAGAAGTATAAAACTTAACTCACTCACTCACTCACTCAATCCCTTGACTCTTCCGGAGTCGTTGGGGGATTTGAGAGCCGAAGAAGCACATTTTTCCCTCCATGCCTTCCTGTCAGTTGTAGTCGACAGCAGTTCTTGCATTGTCATATCTGTCCATGTCTTTACATTTTCCATCCAGCTTGTCCTTTGACGTCCTCTTCTGCGTCCACCTTCAACTGTGCCTTGTAGAATGGTTTTTGACAGGCTGTTGTGTCGGGTGAGGTGACCAAACCATGCTAGCTTACGTCGTTTCACGGTTGTAGGTAGAGGTTGCTGGGGGCCCACTAGGTTTCTGACTGTGGTTAATACATATTCATTGGTTTTGTGCTCTCTGTAGGAGATGCCAAGTAGCTTCCTCAGGCATTTAGTTTCAAAAGCCTGTATTCTTCGTTCGGTCTCCTTCTGAAGTGTCCATGCCTCACAACCATAAAGAAAGATGGAGACAACAAGGGCCTTGTACAGCTTGAATTCGGCGTGAAAATTGATATTACTCTTCCAGATCCTGGATAGTCTTGCCATAGCTGCAGTGGCTGTAGCAATCCTGATACGAATCTCTGCTGTGCAGGTGCCATCTTAGTGTTGCTCCTAGGTATTTGAAGCTGGTAACTTCTTGCAAGGATTCACCATTCATGGTGATGTTGACATTAATGTTCTTAGTGCTGTTTACCATGATCTTCGACTTTTTTGTTTGTGCTGACTTCCATGCCATATGCCCTGGCTCTCGAGTCAAGTCTGGTGGTGAGATCTTGCAAAACTTAACAGGCTTATTTATTCTCATATACCTCAAATACATGGTAAGTTTCAGAAAATTTGGTCAAATGGGGAGGGTGGAATCGCCCCCACTCTTGGTGGTGAGATGACCAAAATAACCATGCCCATTGAAGGTTAAGACTATTTTTTCATTTAATGAAGACACTCCTTGTAAATGTATATTTTTTAAAAGGAAATTTCATGAGAAATTCAAATATGTTAAAATATTACGGGTCATTGGAACGGGGGACTTAGATAGGGGCACTTAATTGAAACTTTGGGGCCCTTCAAAAATAATTTAAGATCCCCACATAAAATGTAACTACTTCACCCGGTGTTGTTATGAATGCCATTTTTGACATCATCAGGAAATTTTCTTTCAGAATAATAATATACTTTTGTAGGGAGAGACTTAAAATGTTTAACGTTGTAAAACTTTGATCCTGAAAGGGGCAAGATTTTCTAGATTTTTCAATCGGTCGTGTAACATAAAAAAGGACGACATGGGGGCGAGTTCCCAATGCACGGCTTTGTTATTTAGTTTTTAAAGCATAATGATGATATTTGGAGACATTCCAACAATTTTATAGGTTTGTAAATGGTCAACTGAATGAAAATTACTAAAATCATTTAAATATGCTTGGTGTACTATAATTTTAGCCACTAGATATATAGACAAATATATTTCTGAATTTATTACAATGAATTAAATGCACCAACCTTTTAATTTGTTTAATTAATCAAGAAACTTAACAACCTGACGTCAACCATTGGGTAAATTGCCATTTGGTCTTAACTCACTTTGACTAATGCATGTTTGGTGTCATCCCACTTGGTCTAGTTCCATTTTGTCTACAACCATTTTGTCTAATTTACCATTTGGTCTTATTGCCATTTTGCCTATTTACCATTTTGTCTTATTCCTAAAAGTCAAATGTTACAAAATGCTATTTATTTATCACATTGCAGTTCCTTAACTCAACTTTAGGCCCTGATAACTTATGGGGTATTCTCTAATTTTTATTTAATTTTATACCATTGTCAATTTTATTTATTCCTCTTTTCAATAGAGGTAGGCTATAGAGGGGTAAAAAAAGGGTCATGTTTCAGAACCAAGTTTGGGCTATCTTATTTTAAGCAGCTTGTTGCCCTGATCGATATGCCACCAATTGTAAGAAAATCAGGTGAAAATTGAGACAGTGCAGGCCAAAAAACGTTTTTAAGGGGGCGGGCCCAAAAAATGCTGAGTCATCGGTTTTTCAATTTGAAAAAGCTGTAATTCTTTTATTAAAAGGGCTATAAAGATGATTCTGGTTTCTATTTATATGTTTATCAGCCTGATAAATCCAATAGCAGTGTCAAAATTGCAAATAATTGTGAAGAAGGTACGGAAAAGGGGGAATTATAGTTTTAACCCTTTAATTACCGGTAGGGTCTGTGAGGGCACCCCTAGACAAATTGTGTTGCTCAATCAAAACCGCCGCGTTTTCAGTAATGTCGTTTCATGTATCTTTTTCTTATAGTCTTACCAATCTTTTGACACCAAGTTCACTGAAATCGGACATTCCACAAGAGAATTACTTTACCTTTAATGTCCAAATGTCAAACCGAAATTTGAGATTTTCGACATTTTGTGTACAAAACCAATGGCAAGGTCAGGTTTCTTATTTTACTCTATAAATCACATGTAAATCATTCTTTAGAATAGTTCTAGTATGCATTCGGAATAAGAATTGATCCAGATACACTGTGAAAAATATGGGTAAATTTACGTTGGTAATTTTTTTGTTGGGTACTCTCTAACCAAAATTTGGGCAACATTTTGCCCATTGACTGTCCGCACCAATTATGCCAATTATTGGGCAAGTCCCGCACGAAAATGCCCGTTTTACCCACAGCTGTTTTGATAAAAACAATTTTAGACATGTGGACTGTACTATGTCTATGCGCATATGCGACGCGAACGTATAGTGTACGTATGTACCCAACTTTTGGTCAGATCGAGTGTCTAACAAGAAAACGTTGCATGCCGAAGTTTACATCAAAATGGACGGATTACTTCAAGAATGGGGGCTGGAGTGTGACAGACAATTTCAGAGGTAAGAAAATTGATCAATTCTTCCAGATATCTTACGCTGTTTTAGCTTCCATTGAAATAAGACCAAATTTTGACGTGCCGAAGATATTTTGGTTGGCACGGTGCGATCAGAATGAATGTGTGCATGATATGCATGCGCTTAATTGCACTACGCTAGACTACGTCGGGTACGGTCGCTATATTGGTACTGTGCCCTGGCGTGGCCGCCCCGTTGAACGTTGGCCGGCCTCGATCGGCAGGCTGGCGCAGGGTCAGCAGGGAAGCCTTGATCCTGTTACCTTTTTTAGTTTTATATGCACCTAACTAGTCTATCATTCTTTGTGTTATCAAGAAGTAGAACTTCAACTTACGTTCATGCAGTATGAAAAGATATGGACTCTACCCTGAAGAGAATTTGTTGTATTAGACTCTAGATCTAGATTAGTTTATTTTTCTTTACAAGTTTGGTTTCTTTTTTGTTATCCAGACCAGACCAGGAGAGGCAGCAGGCCCAGCCCAGGGGCAGGGTACCATGGGCATGGCCCCATGACCCTTTAATCCAGGGCACAAAAGCCTGATGAAGGAATACTATGGTGGTGCTGGTGTATAAGAGGTCAACTCATGCAGTACATGTACAAACTCAACTGATATGACTGGCCAGTTGAATTAGATTCGAAGCAGTTCATGGAACAGAAATGATTTCGAAACTCGACACACTTGATCCGTGGATCACCTTGTCTCATATTGTTATGCGATGTTGTGTATTCTAGCCAACTAATTCCAGATTGTAATAATGTATGTCATTTGTGTTTTTTTTTTCTTTTTTTGTGTTGTGTAACAGACATGCAAAGATCATGTTCGACTGTACTTTTCTTTTTTGAAGCAGATATTTCATGGTCCAAAATTACTTCATCTGTATGCCTAGAATGTTTGCTATGTTTTGATATTTTTAACCTCCTTTTATTAGATAATGCTCATACTTTGATCATTATATCTTTCTTGCCATTGTTCGTATTGTTTAACATATAGGCTGTGATTATAACTTTTCTTCAAATAGCAAGAACTCTACAGATTAGTTCAATTGAAGCAATGATGTGTGATATAATTGTTCAAGATGATAACTTGACAGTAGGAGTACTACTGCATTTTAAGTTTCATGAGATGTTCTGCTTTGAATTGGGTAACAAAGCATTCCTTATGCCACTTTAGAAAAACTTGTGGTATTATTTCTTTGTCACTACATATACAACGGGTGTCCCAGAAAAAGCGGAACGGTGGATTTTTGTGGTTTTTTTTTCGATTTTTTTCCAATTAAAAATAATATCATATTTTGATTTCATCTGAAAGAAGATCTTCTTTCAAAAAGATAACACCAATATCATAATATTGGTTAAGTACTTTTGATTCTATAGTATCATTTTTAAAACACGTTTTCTGGATTTAACACAGATTATGCAAGGATTAAGACAAGTTGTGCCATTCATACGTTCTTTCTCTGTTCTGTTCGCACAGAACAATGCTCTAGGTTCAACTGTGGTTCAACCACATGTAGAATGCCGTTCAAGGCACATTCACGCGTGAAAATGGACGAAAAGTTGGAAATGACAAAGATTCGTAAAATTGCCACGGAATCAGAATTACTGAACTGAATTTACGATCTTGGTGTCACTTTTTTGGGAGAAAATGTTCTCTAACTTGTGATTTAAACATGTGACAATTTTTCATTCGCAAAGTATTGAATATCGTCTGTTTCACTTTTTCTGGGACACCCTAAAAACAAAAATACAAAAAATGCTTGCAACTCACAGTATTTAGTGATGTGTCATGGTGTATATCATTTATTCCAATCTCAAGCAAAGCCTTATTTTCTATTCAAAGAAGAAAAGCAAAAAAAGACAAGCACTTTGCGAGTGAAGACAAAGATTGTTATTCGATCCTTGAGTGAAGTATTCCTCCCGAGAAATATGATGCAAAAATCATAGATCTAGAGTTTTGTTTACAATGTATTTTCTTTCCAGATAACATGCACCATGTCGGATTAAGTGTCCTTTCTGAGCCAAAGCAAAACTATTAATTCTATTATGCTGGCTTGCCATAAGTACTGCTGGCAAACTGATGAATCAATAAATGTATAAAGGGTAAGGGACAAAAAGCCTGATGAAGGAATACTATGTGGTGCTGGTGTATAAGAGGTCAACTCATGCAGTACATGTACAAACTCAACTCAACTGATATTACTGGCCAGTTAATTAGATTCGAAGCAGTTCATAGGAACAGAAGTGATTTTGCAACTCAACATAGTACATTTTGAAAAGATGTCAAGCTGAGCAAATGCATTCTTTTTTACTTGAAGATTTACCCTATAATTTTTATGTTCTAAATATACATGTATATGCGTAACAAAATAAATGTTTTACTAGTTTATTCTTCACACCCTGAGTCATTTCCATTTCTTCATTTGAAGTTATTGATATGTTGATGCATGTTAATGGCTGATGTGTAGAACAGGGAATGATTTACCCAATAAATGAGCATTTCAGGCTGAAAATTATGGATGGAAATGACCACTTATTGGTTGATTTATTTGATGAATGCCCAACATATGGAAATTCGATTGCTCAATGAATTGTTAAATATTATCCAATAAATGGGTAACTTTGAATTCCATTTTCTGGTCAAATGTTTGCCCAGAACGTTGATATTAAGTTTACTGAATCGCGTTGGGAAACCTTGCCCAAACAACTGGTTGGGTTGACTATTGGCACAATGTTGGGCAAAGTGTTGGGTAAAAAATTGCCCATAATTTTCACAGTGTAATGATTTGAAGTATCAGAAGGTCTACATCTATAATAATTCTTATGTATTTCATTGTTTTATGAATTTCTTATGTATTCAATTGTTTTTATTCTTACATGTATTATCTGTATTTCCCATTGTTTTAGGAATTTTAATACTTCAGGCCTTTATTTAGATTTAGTTTCATTCTCAATGAACAATAAAA
>CALNVZ010002752.1:6603-39899 GCA_940671915.1 Paracentrotus lividus
AATGTTAGTGTTGAGCACTGATTTAATGTAATAAAAAATGAGTAACACAATACAGGCCTGCATTTCAAATGACATAATCTGAATCAAATCAAAGACATTTCATACAGTGTGACAGATGTTTGTTGATTGTCATTTTTATCTGGTCCTCCTATGCATAAATAAATTATGAATTTCTAATATAGGTTTTCCCGGTCACTTTCATACAAATATCATTTGAATCTATTTTAAGATCATTCAATTTCACCACAGTTGTGATCGTTTGGGCCAACCTCCATTTAAACTTACATTAAGTTCGTTCAATTCATTTATTTATGCAATGATCTTTTTAAATGTGCCAAGTCGATTTTAAATTGTAGCATAAGTGTTTAAAGAATTTTGATTTAATTTCATTTTTGCTTCGTTTGAGATTTGAATCCTTGTAAAGCATTCTTCGAATCAGTCATCTAAGTTTAGATAAAGCACATTCAACTTTAGAATTGGAAATGTTTAATATTTCCTTTCGCTCGATCGAATTAATTATCCGTGCAACACATTTAGAAAAAGAGTCGTTCACATTGAAACTTTATGCTAAGATTATTAGAATTATGCATTCAAATTCAAATGGAGATGGCCTCGGACTTTCTTCGGTCATTCAAATTCATTATAAGGCAAGCATGTTAAAAATAAGTGTATTCTATTTAAGATTCATTCGTCACGAATATATGATATTGTACGTTATCAAAACGGTTTACCATGACTTTGTTTACCCTGCAGCCATGGATAAGTCCCTCATAGCAACGAAAATGAAATAGTGGATGCAAAGGCAAAAAGAAAGAAAACTGGACACGCACATATAATTCATTATTGAAAGTAATACCAAGACTTGTATGTTTCCCTATTAAAAATCAAGACTTGATTAATGTACCTATTTATATTGAAAGAAAAGGCCTAAGAAAAGGCCCGTATATGCCCCATAAAAAATATTATATATTCGTCTGTTAGAGCCATAAGGGCGCTATTGCAGATGAAAGATATTCCGTTTTAGAGCCAAAAGGGCGCTATTGCTGTACAAAGTCAATGGTATTAGCGCCCTTATGGCTCTCAACGGAACATCTTTGATCTGTAATAGCGCCCTTCTGGCTCCCAGCCGACGATATGTTAAAAAAAAAAAAAAAAAAAAAAGGTTATATCTGTAATGTGCGAACTAAAAAGAAAAAAATCCATTATAAAATGTGTCTCTTTAAGTGTCTTCGACTTAATGCAGGACGAAGATTAAAAGAAAGAACAAGCAACAAAAAAAAAATGTTTCTTTGATATAGGATTAATATCAGATGCGAATAGAGCAAAATACAAAATTAACTCTTAACGTGCCGGAGGCCCATAAATGGGCCATAGCCCTGGCGTGCCGGAGGCCCATTTAGGGCCCAAAAAAAGTTTCAAAAAGTTGTTTCCCTTTGCCCCAAAAGGACGTCGAAAATTTACTTTTGAGCCATAATTTTTGACATATTTGTTTAGGTGAATAATGTGACTTTCCAAATCCATAAAAAAACGTATGTCATAGTGGAGTTTTTTGTCAGAAAGAGACATTTTATATTGAAGTATGATAATTTGATCACGACCAAAGAATTTCAAAGCGTCGAATATGTGTTGGCGTGTGTTTAGTACCGGATGTCTATTCAGTTGCGTGCTGTCTTGTGTGTGTGTCTCGTTACACGTGACTCAATAGGGAAAGAAAAGCGATGAACAATGTGTACTTACCTAGCTTTTACACGGCAAATCAATACATTTTCAATGAACAGTAAGGCAGATTATGTTATGCTTTCATTTTTTATCAAATATGTAAGGGATGTAAATGTCAAAACTAACTTTTGTAAGACCTAATATTAGTTTGTTCTTACGCCTACTCCTTTGTTCATTGTTTGTTTATTGATGGTCGTATTTACAGATACCATATCCTAAGCTACTGTTATGGTCTGTTTGTTGGGATCCTTATTTACTCCACTAAGGGGACAGTTGTTGTACTGAAATCAGGAATCGATGGCGAGTTCACGGAGCGAAAATAAAAACAGCAGAAGTTCTTATTATAAAGAATAGAAGGAATTATCATTATCAATTCCTCAAAAAGACAAAATGCTACTTTTTGTCTTTTGCATAAAAAATAATGAATATTTTTTTGTAATCGTTTTTTTTTCTTCTCACAAATACAAATCTTTATAATAAACATTATAGAGTTCTTCTACGAAATCCATGTAATTCGCTTTTGGGTGGTGTAGATCGAGATATCCTTGTGTGCTTGTCATTTTGCTATGTATAAGCATTATTTCCTATAAACTGAAATTTCCCTTATCGATTTTTTTTTTTATTTATAAATGTCTAATGTATGTGTCAAATACTATGTTTCGTGAACTCTCAAAACTGTCCTTGCACTGAACTCTTATATTTGCAATCATCTATTCAGATAAAAATTGGGGCGATGTAAAGTGCGTCAACCTGTCTTGACAATCGACAATTAAATCATACAGGATGTCATTATAGTGAACAATAGATGTATATCCATTGGGCGTCTTGAGTTTACCCGCGGTGTGTTTTTGAAATCTTTTCAAAATGTTCAATCCCGGACCTCTTCATTACGGGGTTATTTAGTTTTGTTTAGTTTTAACAGCGCATGTCATTCAATTTTGAATATTCACGAAACATTCATTACGGGGTGATTACGGGGCACGTAGCTGTGAAAGAACAGTCGTTTATGTATTTTCATATGAACATCATATAACAAATTGTCCAGAACGGCTGTTTTCATCTCGCCGGTCCGGCCCCATCGGGATATGTGAATATGGCATATGGTCTGATTGAATATAAGTTGAGATCATATTTTTCAGCAGATGTGTAACGTAATATAGTAATGGTTTCAATTAATCTCAAGATCGCTTGAAGATATTGTAAAAGTAACTGAATATTTTATGATGGGATGTCTTTCCCGCCGACGACCCCCCCCCCTTCCAATATCCAGGCCATCCGAATTTAGAAACTTGTAAATTCAGGTATTTAGCGATAATATGTGTATCTTGCTTTTCTTCTCTCTTCCTCTCTCTCTCTCTCTCTCTCTCTCTCTCTCACTCTCTCTCTCTCTCTATTGCGAATCAGATGCGATGCATATACTTCTTGAATGTTTTGCGAATTATTGAAGGAGGAGAAACCATATTTTAATAGTGGCATGACTAAGTTTGTCAATTTTAGTTATTTATTTCCAATTAGTTTACATTTTTCGAAACTAAAGTTTGAAATTATTGTACTGCAGAATGTTGTGCATCAATATTTTATTGACAGGTAAATGAAAGTGCGTTGCCCTGGCTTGACAATAGGCAATTAAATCATACCGGCTTTTCATTATAGTGAACAATAGATGTTTACATGCGATGTCTTCGAGCGATCTTTTCAAATGTTCAATCCCGGACCTCTTCATTACGGGTTGATTACGGGGCACGTAGCTGTGAAAGAACAGTCGTTTATGTATATTTCATATGAACATCACAGCACAAAATTGTCCAGAACGGCTGTCTTCACCTCGCCTGTCCGGCCCCATCGGGATATGTGAATAAGGCATACGGTCTGATTGAATATAAGTTGACATCATAATTCATAAATAACAAAGTAAATGGTTTCAATTAATCTCAAGATCGCTTGAAGATCTGCTAAAAGTAACTAATTATTTCACGATGGAATGTCTTCCCGCTGACCACCCCCACCCCTCCCCTCCACAATTTCATGCCATCGAATTTAGAAACTTGTAAATTCAGGTATTTAGCGATAATATGTGTATCTTGTCTCTCTCTCTCTCTCTCTCTCTCTATTGCGAATCAGATTTGATATACATGTACCTTTGCACAAACATGCAGGTATACTCTTTTTGATTTCATAATTACAAGTGATAGAGAGGGCGATTTCTATTCATCGAAATAAAATGGATTTTTATTTTATTTTTTTAATTGTATCATGGGATTCGGATCAGAAAAAATAACTGATTTTGAAAGGCTTCCTGATTGTAGACCAGTTTATTGCAATAACATGAACCATACTTGAAACGATACATATACTTCTTGAATGTTTTTGCACATTATTGGAAGGAGAAGAAACCATATTGTAATAGTGGCATGACTCAGCGTGTCAATTTTGGTTATTTATTTCCAATTAGTTTACACTTTTCGAAACTAAAGTTTATAAACTCTTGTACTGCAGAATGTTATGGAATTGGTTGAGGGAAAGAGAGAGAGTGTGAGCGATTATTGTTATTGCCATGAACAAAATAATATAAATGTAATTTGCTTCCTTATTTTTTATATTTCGTATTGAGAGAGAGAGAGAGAGAGAGAGATACAGAGAGGGAGCGATTATTATTATTATTATTTTGCTCAGAGTACATGTCAATGTGTGATTTGTGTACTTTAATTTGTAAATAGAATAATATACCAGTTATTGAATTGGAATATATTGAGAGAGAGAGAGAGAGAGAGAGAGAGAGAGAGAGAGAGAGAGAGAGAGAGAGAGATTGAGAGATTATTGTAGTTATGCATAATTATTGATTGCATGATATGTTTTGCTTAGATATATAAAGAGAGAGAAAGTAATTATGACTATTTATTATTGATAATAATCGAGATCAGTACATGGCGTTATATAATTGTCATGTTGACATAGACGTTCATCTCCTAATTGCATTACACGCAAGAGAGAGAGAGAGAGAGAGACAGAGAAAAGACAGAGAAGGAATAATAGTAGAACAAGACTAAGGAGTAAGGAATAAATAAAACTAACACTCTACTTGCGATATGAAAACTTATTTATTAGCTCGATAATTTCAAGCATTTGGTTAGTGAACGCAATGCAGTATACAACCGTAGCGTACAATTTATATATATGGCGCAGTTGACTCATTTCTGAAATGGAACAACAACAAGAGAACAACAAAAATCGATAGCGGCAATAAACCACAACTTTAGACTTCTGTCTGTATTCTGCTCGCGGTCCGGTTGGTAAGCCTAATCCGTGGATTAGCATTATCGATTTCTTGGGCTTGATCTATGGCGGTTGCAAAACAGCCAAAACGTAGAAAAAAACAGAAAAAATAACAACCGGATATTCGTAAGAAATGCTTTTCTGGAAGGGATGGACTCGCTTTTAGACTTTTCCTTATAAAATTGCAACCAGACCATCATTTGCAACAAATGTGTATTTTTGGAAAGGCAATGAACAGGCTATAACGTCATTTAGTGAACAATAATTCATGACTATTTTTTAGCAAACCATGGTGTCTGAAAGTCGATACAGAAGATATTTACTCTGGCTGAAAAAAAACATGTTTCTCTTTCCAAAAATACGTATTTTTTGAATATTTTACAAAACAAAAAATATATTGATAAGAAAGCAGAAAAAATTCCTACAACTACTCATTTACTTTTTTTCATACGATCAGTCAGTGCGGAGATATCACTGTTGATAATTGGATAGCGTTACGTTTAATATAAATGGCGTTTGCGCGTGAACACCCCGGCACGCCAGGGGTTCGCCGCCGGCACGTTAAGAGTTAACACGGAAAAAAATAGACAACAGCCTATATTATATATTTTTAATTACCTTAAAAAAGACAATACAAAGCCCCAATTTTGGATCCAGGATTTTATGGGGCCAAAATGTATATTTCAGATTCTTGTACAGCCGAATTTATTTTGCGTTACGCTGGCCGAGCAAAAAAGGAGCGGGAGGTTGGGAAAGGGGGTGCAGGGGGGGGGGTAGGTGTGAAGATATTTCGGCATTCAGTCATCGTCACAGTCATGTCTCACCCGTGGTAGGGTAGGGTTAAGTCAGTCATCCATATATAATGTATCGAGCTTTTTTTTTCTTTTTCTTTTTTTGGGGGGGCGGGATGTTTTAAGTTTGGCGCTCCGCAAAATTACCAGATTTATACACTTTTTCTCTCCATTATGGATCGGGTGAGGTGGGGGGGGGGGGGGGTCCAAGCTCGTCAGGCTCCTTTGAATCTCCTCAATGAATCGCGATTCGTTATAATTTCAGATAAAATCCTAGTTTAAAACATGATTTACAGGATAAGCCTAAATAATTATATGGCACACCAATGCTATGAAAATCTTGTATAATGTGAAAATATATAGAGAATGAAGGGAAAACACAAAAATATAAACGGAATTTTAAATCGAATGGAAGTTTCTTAAAATTGAGTTCCTCAAAATGAAATTGATTGCCCGTAAACACTAACTCGGCTCCTAAAAATGATGCCTCGTTAATTTGAATGGACATAATGCGAAATTGTACATACATTAATGAACTTGTATGCACGTTTAAATATCTTGTTTGCTGTATAAATAAAATTAAGTACGGGTAATATAAGATTAAATGCAATAAATGGAAATGGTTTTGCCCCAATTATGAAATTGAATGCTCTTAAAATAAAGCTTCGTGACTATGAATGAACTTGATTCCCCGTATTTTAAAATTAAAATGCCGATATCGATCGGAAAGAGGTATCGCTTGAATTTGAATGAACCTTTTATAGGTTTGAATGACAAACGAATGGAATTGAGCGGGAAAACCTATAACTTGAGCCCTGATGGGCTAAATAAATGTCGTGCCACTATGTCCTTATTCAAGGACATTGATTTTTGCACGGTGAGGAACATACATGTAAGTCATAACCAATGATACGCATCTACAATGTGCATATCCCCAGACTCAAACTCTCCTGCTTTCAGTTTGAGATCTCCCGCATAAAGACCATTTTGTTTTGAAATCTTACATTCTCCCGCTCGAGTTTGAATTTCTCCTTTTTTTTTTTTTTTTTTTTTTTTTTTTGCGCCCTAGCTGCATTTTCCACTTTTTCTAACACCCAGTCATCTTTCTGGTAAAGGTTCATCTAAATCACTGTATTTTGGCTCATGTATTGGTTTTGTAATGTTTCAAGAAAACAACCAGAGAGCTATTATAACCATGAGAACCCCCAAAAGTCGGAATCTCGTTGAAGGAATTTTGGACTTTTTGCTGATGATTCTGTCTAAGCGCACATCGAGCAGGATCTTGTGTGATCATGGTCTCAGCGGGGGAATTTCACGCTTAAACCTGGTGTATAGTTTTCGTAACAAAAAATGAATCGGCATATTACCGATCAAATGTAGTCTCATGTACGTCCACATTGCACTAAAAGATGTGTGTGACAGATCTTGTGATATACCTTTCATGATTTCTGGTGAATTTCAGTGAAAATGTTTGAAAGAAACATAATGCAACGGTTGTTTGAGACCTATGCTGGGATGGGCGCTAGCCAGATGCTTCCCGCATGAACGGGCATCTGTGTGTATCACATCTGATGTGTATGGGCATCTGTGTGTATCGGTTTTCCATGTGAACCCTTACTCAACGCTAAAACGAGATTTCAAGTAATATAATTTTCTGTATTATAGTTATAGGATTCAATCTTTCATATCATCTAACTGTGAATCCAAATTAATTTTTTTCCTTCTCCCAAAACACCAGCTTTAAGGAGTGCTTGGGGTTGAAGTCTCTTCATCTTAATAGTATACACTGAAAAGATAACTTTGTCACAAGGCCAGATTAATTCGTCAATCGGGGTAAAATAATTTGTTTTGCGATATAACTGTGAAATGACAAACTCATGGTAGTATACATAACAAATTGATCGAGCACTATTACAAAGTTTCAACTGGTGTTGACAAAAACAAACTTGCGCATGACTGATTTATTTGCGTGACGACTCTTCGCAACCGTAATTGACAAATCCTCTTCGCAGTCAATGTAGAAATGACGATTTTAAGTCGGCCGTAACGAATTATAATACAAATTATTTGCTGAAAAACAAATCAATTTTTTGACGCAAAATGCATGACAAATTTAGCTCCTGAAGACAGTTTGGGAAACCCCGCACATAATCAGCGTCTTCGAATCACTCGCCGGTCGCCGTGATTTAGCTGCGAGGCAAGGCTTGAGTAGATCGAAAAAGGTAAACTTTTATACTAAACAAATAAATTAAATGATTAATTAATGAATTTGATTGTAGTATATTACTGTGGAGATAACTTTTGTATGAAATTCTATAATAGTGAAGTGTTTTCAAAACAAAATGCAGTACAAATTGATGAATGAAAAAAACAAATTGAAAATGAGAATGAGGAATTAAAATGTTGCAATGACAAACTTTGAAAAAGGTTTGTCAAATTAGACCACTTTTCATGACAAATTAAAATTCGTCATGTTATGGTGCATGACAAATCTATAATGACAAATCTTTGGCATGACAAATTTATCAATTTGTTAAATTAAACCACATTAATGACAAATTTATATTTGTCAATTGACAAAGTTATCTTTTCAGTGTATTACAAAATATGTCTGTTTATAGCCCTATCATTTCTTGGTGAAGGGGGATCACCATGTGTCTTTTGTTAAATTTGTAACCCCCAACTCCCCCCCCCCCCCAGTTATATAACCAGTTGAGGGGGAGGGGGGCTTTTCAGCCTTCTCCCTACGATTTTTACATTTTTATTTTCGTTAATTTAGGCATATTCCATTGCTTGATGTAATTGTTTAAAGACTGGGGGTCAATAGATTTGTCAGACTGAATAGAAAAAATATATATATCATGATTTAAGCAATTTTTTCGGGATTGTGAAAAGGAATAGGGGCACAGCCTGCAACTTTCTTCAATAATATTCCTGTAAGCAAATTGTGCCCCCAACCTATATCTAACACTGAATTTCTGATCCAGCAATCAATTTGGATGCCAGTTACACTGGATCAGACCTAAATATAGCAGGGTTCATACATGTTTATTCAAATCAAAATCCATGACTTTCCATGACTTTTGAAACATTATTTCCACAACTTTCCAGAACTTTCATAGAAAAAAACGGTAACTATGATAAAAAGGAAACGTGTCTAAATCTAAACACACACACACACACAGAAAACTTGCATCTTTAGTAAGAATTAAATTTTTGCTAGGGTAAAAAAAACAACCTCTTATCAAAATTCTGTAATTCCACGACTTTCCATGACCTTTTCATCAAAATATTGGTCTTTTCATCAAAATATTGGTTCTTTCATGACTTTCAAGGCCTGGAAAATAACAGGCCAGATTCCATGCTGTGACTTTCAAGGTTTTCCATGACCTTTAAGAACCGTGAGCTAAGTTCTTAAGTCATATAAATTCAAGCTTTTTTTTAAGAGTGGCATCTCTGTATAATTATAAAACCCCCTATTAGCCCCCAAACTACAGCCCCCCCCCCACACCCTCTAATCATATCCCCGCACAAACCAAAAATGCCTACATTTCTAACTACCTTCCAACACACCACCGGAAATCTGCTTTCAAATATGTTCATTTATTTTGCCAACAAAGCATTATTTTGGCATGTACATGTAGCTCTGAGGAATAAGCTGACCTGTAAAGCACCTATGAATGCTAAAGCTCAAACAGTTTTCCTACATATTGATTATAACTCCATACTTTAGTAAATAATAATTACCTTTGAATATCAGCTGAAGGTTATTAGTTTACAACTAGATGCAGGATATAAACATTTCCTAAATCAAGAGTAATGGTGCATAGCACACAATATGCAGTATAGACACTGGACAATCAAATAGTAGAGTTTTTGCACTCAAAACAGCACATCACAGTGGTGTTTGTTGTGAAGAAAACAATTTCCAAAGTAGTATTAAAAATTTCCAATAGAGAGAAGCTCGCATTCACTTTGCAATCAAAATGGCGGCAACAGATATAATTCCTCTCTTGCCACGACAGGACGCCATTTCGTCATAATAGAAATAATTAGAGTATGACCATGAACTTTATGTGCTTCACGCTTGAATAAATGAACCATAATGAAAAATATGAGTACAAAGTCCATATTATTTGACTGGATTGGATTGGCCTTGTACATGATCTCTATGAATATTGCCATACAAATTCTAACTTTTACATCAATGATACTTTAGATGCTTAGTACATGTAGTAAATAACAGACAATTCAATCAATGAAACCTCAATGAATATTAATGTGAACGTATTATTACAATGCAGCAATCACTTTTACTAATTGACTTTATATGGACCTTCCACTAACATGTGCTGATAAATTTTGGGGCCCTTCATGCCCCAAGTCAGGAACACAATTCTTTTATAACAAGGAGGTTTACTTGCGGCTTTGCCCCTTTCCAAATTATGGCTCTATGTGTTTTGTTTTTGTTTTCATAATTTAATTTTAAAATGTGTGAGAAGTATTCATGCACCTAATCTTTACAATGACAAATCATTGATGCATCTTTTAGGATGCTTTGAGCTCTAGAAGATACATGGCAAACTCATCAAAGGAGGGGAGGCTGCATGTGCATCCTCTTCAAACCTATTTTTGGAATATATGTTAGGATGATTCCTATCAAATTTGGATAAAATCCCGATATCATGTTTTGAAATACGTCTGAAACATAAAACTATTTACCACATGATTAGAATCATAAGTAGATTGAAGTACCTTTTCAAAATATGGCACAAAATAAATAATTATCATCATCATTATCATCATCACCATTCAAATAAAACACAGAGGCCCTTATCAGTCTTATCCTGCTTAACCATGTTTTAGAATTAAATCCCAGTATAGGTAAAATTGGACAATATTCACCGCTTAAAATTGTGCCATCAAATTGTCCGATTAAAAACTGACTAGGATTAAATTCTAATAAAAAAAAAGTTAAGAGTACATTCCCAAAAGTTTTGAACTACAAGGTGTTTCCGAAAAAAGGAAACCCAACTTTGATCAACAATAATTTCAAAAATAATCCAATGGTGATTATGAAATTTATATCACTGTAAAGTGCAACTCATTGCCATTCTAATGATACCTCGCTCACCTCACCAATGTCACCCATCACTAAACCCCATTGTTTTGAAAAGGTCTTGTAAAATTGTGCGTGGTTCACTTTCATGCACCCTGAGATGGTTTGTGTGAATGTGCCTGGAAAGGAAACCCAACTTTGATCATCAATAACTTCAAGAATATTTCAGTGGTGATTAAGAATTTAATATCACTGTAAAGTACAACTCATTACCATTCTAATGATACCTCTATCAGCTCACCAATATCATGCATCACTGAACCCCATTATTTTGAAAATTGTCTCGCAAAATTGTGATAGGTTCTCTTTCATGCTCCTTGAGATGAGTTGCTTCAAAGATTCCAAACAAATCTAAGTAAAGCATTCCAGTGACTTAAAATAAATGAGTTTGATAAATGGGTTGGAAATTTTTACTTATTTAGTCCTTTAATCTTACCATCCAGGTAATTTCAACATGTTACTGGTAACGACAACCCAGGGAACCTTCAGTTCCCCATGGATAATGTAAGAAGCATGACAGTGCATCAATCACAATTTTGCAAGATATTTCAGAACAATGGGGTTCAGTGATGCGCGACATTGGTGAGCTGAAAGTGATATCAATACAATAATAATGAGTGGCACTTTCCAGTGATTAATGGGCCGATCACAGTAGGGTAGACCGGGGACAATTGTAACAGTTTTTTCCAAATTTGACCTATCAGCTTTATTAAAGCTAAATACTTGCTTAAAACTAAATAAAATGAAATATGCATATCTAGCTTGACATATGAATAGGTTTGGGCTAAGTACAACAAGTTATTTTGAAGCCATTACCATTTCAAAACAAGAGTCGATGTAGCAATTGCCCCGTGTCCAGGGGCAATTGTAACAGCGTATGGGCAGTGTAACACATGAAATTTGAACATTTTGTTTTTCTTATATCAAAGTATGCACTTGACAGATCCAAGATTTAAACCACATAAGCTACATTATGATAAAAATATGACAATGCTTGACTCATTTATATGTATAGTTTCCAGGGGCGGGATCCAGCTTTTTTATAAAGGGGGAGGGTGTGGAGGGGTGTCCCCCATCCCACAGTAGGGAAAATTTTTGAAAATCTGTGTGTGAAAATGGCGTTTTTTGCATCTAAAAACTTTTAAAGATTTTTTAAATTCCCCGGATTTTTATTTTTTTTTTTTTGTGGGGGGTTGCAACCCCCCCCCCCCCCCCCCCCCCCCCCCTCCCTCTAGATCCGCTTTCGGTTTCCACTGTTATATCATGATTATGGGCCAAAAGTTATGATTATTTTTTTTTTTTTTTTTTTTTTACTGAGGTTGTGGGCGCTTCACCCTTTAACTGCTAGACACTTATAGAACCTTCAATCAATTTCATATTTTTGTTCTTTATCTACTTTTGGTACCTTCCCAATATATTCTTTAGACTGACAACTTTTTAGAAATAAAATCAATCTTCAAAAATTTTTACCCGTCACTTTTCTGGCAGAACAATATTTTCCTTTGCCCTGTTAACAAGACGTAATTGTACATATATTTTTCAGGTATTCATATTGAAAATAATTTTAACTTTTTCTTTCCTCTCTCCTCTCACTCTCGGTCCTTTCTTTTTTTCTGGTCTTTTCTTTTTTTCTCTTTCACTCCATCTTTACGGTTTTTACTTTCCTATCTGCCCTTCCCTTTTCTCTCTCTCCTCACTCCTCTCCATTTCCCTTCCCTTCCTCTCTCTTCTTTCTCTCTATTAAGTGTGTGTGTTTCTTAAATAAGAGAAGGCAAAATCAGTTGAGGGGTTTCCAGGGCGCGATACAGGGGGGGCGAACGGGCCCGGGCGCCGGGACCCCCCCTACTCAGCAAAAAAAAAAAAGAAAAGGAAAAAAAAAGAAAAAAAGAGGAGAAAAAAAAAGTATATAGAAAGCAGGGCCGATTGAACCCCCAACCTACCCCTATGGCTGAATTACCTGATGACCTCTTGTTAGGCCCTAAGTCAAAATAAAAAATGAATCCCGCTACCCGCCACCGATGACTCTCTCCTCTCTCTCCACCATGCCACCGCTTATTCGCTTTCGTCCTAGTTTTCTGTTGACGTGAAAAAAAATACTTATCACTTTTTGCCTCGCCCGCGTATGTAACGGAGAAAAAATTTGGGTGTACCAAAATCTGAAATTCCGATTTTGGGCCCCCCCCCCTGTTATTGAAACTCCTTGGATCCGCCACTGTTAGTGTCCGTAAAATCTCTTTCTCATTTTATTAGGACCCTATAAAATAAGCCTTTTCGGATTTCATAGGCTATCCTGTCAGTGTTTCTTTTATGTTTTATACCATGTACACTCGACAAATAAAATCAAATCAAATCAAATCAAATTATTTGTTCACAGTTATCTAATATCTAATTCTCATGTTTGAGCTCATAGATAAGGTTACCCTTTGTAATTGTAAACAAAGCACTATAATTGACTATACATTCAAACTTATGAAGTTCTGAAGTCCTCTAGTAAAGTGATATAAATTATCAAAACAACAAGAATAAAAAACTTGATGCTCTGATTACAATGAAACAAAAATCAATATTTCTAATATTTCAAAACGTATTGGACAGATATGTTCAAAGTTATTTAATTCTCATGTCTGAGCTTATAAATATGGTTACCTTTTGTTTTTGTAAAGCATTATAATTGACAATTCATTCAAAGTTATGAAGTTCTGATGCTTGAGCTTATCGACGAGACTACTCTTTGCTGTTTTTTTTTTATTTCCAAGTCTACTCCTATTTACAATTTTGGCATTAAAATAACCTTATGTTCACTCTCTTCATATTTGTTTACTTTTTCGTTTGTAGTAAAGTGATATAAATTATTAAAAACAAAAATAACAAACTTGAGGCTCTGATTACAATGAAACAAAATGATAAACAAACTAAAGACACCTTTTTTCGTACTAAATCAATATTTCTTTGCCTTTTCAACAAAACGTATTGGACAAATATGTTCAAAGTAATTTAATTCTCATTTCTGAGCTTTTAAATAAGGCCATTTTTCCTTGTAAATAAAATAAATGATTGGCGGATACGTTCAACGTTATGCAATTCTCATTTTAAGCCCCCCCCCCCCACTTTCGTCAGGAAACGTGTACAAAAACGGACAAATGACCATACATTTGTGATTTTTAGCCTGTTCAGCCCCCCCCCCCTCCCCCTTGCCGCTCAGCCCCTCCACTTTCAAAAACGCTCAGTGGCCCCTGATCGGTTATAATATAAGCTTGGTGTTGATGCAGCGGAAAGCTGCTTAATACCGCGCGAGTTCCTACGGGAGTTACTTTAACAGAAACAGTCCTTCAGAGGCAATTGTAACAGCTTGTTACAATTGCCCCTGACAGAGGCGATCATATTTCGAGAGATTTTTTTCTATCTTAGCTTAGGTATTCATCGTTGAAACGCTGGCAAAATATGGCCTAAGAACATAATTTCTAAATATATAAAAATCACAGCCGTAGCTCATCTACATATTTGTCCAGAAGAAAAACAATGGGTAATGTGAAATATTACTTTCCTGCTCAAAACGGTTTTTCTGCTAGAGAAAGTTCCACGAACCGTTAAATCTGCTAACACTCATAGAGCATGTGGAGCGATGAAATGCGCATGCTCTCTACAAAGTTTAAGTTTATAGCGTGTTTCTGTTAGGAATAGGAGCCCCTGTTACAATTGCCCCGTGTTACAATTGTCCCCGGTCTCCCCTACCATCCGCGGGACCCGGACGGCGTACTGTATCAGTCGTTTTGATAAATTCTGTTTGAGCTGCACGCGATTTTTATTTTCCGAACCGTTTACAAATTAATTACAAAAAATAAGCCTTGAACGTGCACTAATATATCCTAGTTTGGTCCATTTGAATTAAAAATCAAGCTGTCGGTATCAGTAATACTAGCCGAGTGGTATGAGTAACAGACTCTCGTCCAGCGGACTTAAGTTCGACTCCCAAGATTTTTTTTTTTTTTTTTTTAGAAGCTTAAGATGGATAGATACTTACCATGAATAAATAAAACCATCCATAAAACCGAATAGTTAGAGACGAATTTGTCCGAAATATTATTTTATCAATCTTTTCACATATAGTACACCAATGATGACATTATTTCAATCCCCATTAGGAGAGAAATTACACTCATTTGAAAAGTGATGTTGATGTCCATGTACTTGGGAAAACGATATTGAGATGCTTAGATCCCTACATAAACACCATACCAAAGTGGTCTTTCCTGCGACAGACCCCCCCCCCCAAAAAAAAAAAAAAATATATATATATGTCGATCCAGCGAAAAGGTACACGGTATTTTTGATCATGTTAGGGGCAAATAAAAAATAATTCAAAAAAAATTGTAGGAACCTCAAATTTTGGCGTTTTATGTATTCCGCACCAGGTGGAACTTTATTCGTGCCGCATTTGTTTCCAACTACCTCATTGAAGTGAACTTTTTTTTTTAAACGATTTAACCGATAAATAACATGCCATTTTTTTTTTGGCCAATTTTTTGGAAAAAAATAAAAAAATTTTATTTATAGCACCAAATTTTAAAGAAAAATCATGACAAATAATCTTTATGATTTCAAGTTGTATTTAGGAATGGCACAACATAACTCAGGAGAAATTGATTCAAATTGATAATATACATGAATATATCTGGGCAATCCAAACACAATTCCTCTAGATTTTTTTCGAGTGGTAAATTTTGATGGTTAACCTACAATACAGCTTTTTTAAAAAGGCTTATAAACCATACTAGATATAACGAAGTACGAGCTCCTTAATTCCGTACAGAAGCGCCGTCACCATTCCCTATCGGACAGCATTGTTCCAGTGAACATTGCTTCTTTGCGTTTAAATCTTTAAGATTCTAAGTTCGAGAAGAGTGTCAAAGTCCCGAAAATTTTCGTGAATGTGGCTCAAAAATAGTTAGTTACCTACGAATACACTATTAAACCCTGCCATTCTAATATACTCTTAAGGAATTAAGTGACAAAATATTGTTAGGGAAAGTTAACAATTGAGGGATAGTCTTGCTTGACGTTGTGTAATTTTTATCATACCTTCGAACAATAGTTTTGAGATATTGTGCCTTAAAAGTGCTGTATTCGTAGGTAACATTTGACACAATTCCGAATGTTTACCTACGAATACACAGTATGCATAGCGTGAGTTCTGGAAATATTTTAGTAATTTGTCTTGAGACTAAAAGTTACAACATTTGAGTTTTTCATTTGTCATATAAAATAGATATTTGGTGATAATTTTTGTTTAGAATCTTATGTTTTCAAAATTGTGTTTCGACATTTTCCTTTATTAATGTGAAAATAATTATATATTTTTAATATTATTGTTAAGAAAAAGTAATTTTCCTCTGAACAATGTTATTATTCTAAGTTTATAATAATATTTTCGTAGCGCTTGTCAAATGTGGGAAACTTCATTTCAAATTAAATTACCAAAAAAAAATAGCTTTTTAGGAATAAGATAAAAATCATGGGATAGCATTTCCCTGCAGTGGTGTCACCGTGTATTCGTAGGTAACAATGTTGTATTTGGAGTAATACCAAAACGATGAACGAAACTTGTCATTTTCGACTTTACATATTAACCTCACATTGGCTTTTTCAGGTTATTGGAGATGGAATATAGTCCCTAATTATGTATTAGGTGACCCGACAATCGTTGACCCAATAATAAGTTTATTTTATTGATATTGGGTGATTACAGATTTGAAGTAAAGTCGCCCCAATTATAGCTTATTTGCGATTATTCGGCGATAACACATCTTTTTCCTGTTTCATTTCCAAGGCACGTTTGCCGATTGACACAATCTGTACATAACAGATGTGAATTAACCTTCTCTAATTTTATTTCAAAATACGAAATTAATAATATTTACTGAGATGGATTTTCATTACTTATAAAAAAATAAAAACAAAACTAAACGTTGATTTTTTAAATTTTTTTTACGATTTATCCTTTTTTTTAGATTTCATTTATCAGGTGTTTATGTTTCTTATTAATCAATTGCAATCTGGAGTTCAATACCAAGAAAACTTCCCTCATTCTTTAAGATATCTTTAACTTCCAACTCGGGATTTCATGCGTATTTACTCAGACCTCATAATTTCATAAGTTATCGAAACCATGTTGATTAAAGTAAAGTTGAATTCATTTTCATTTTTATTTTTCATGAAAATGAAAATGATGTAAAAGTGACAGATGCAGACGTATATCGCTCTCTTTAATCATACAGTGCAGCAGAAATTCAATTTGGTTGGGATATTCAGCCTGGATGTGTGTCATTGACGAATTATAGTCTCTCAAAATACTTTGATTTTGGTTACGTTCGAGCAAGAGGTCTTTAATTCTTTCCAATATTCATATCATATCAAGAAACTGTCAGTTATGAATATTTTAACTCATAAGCAGTTCAAGACACTCACTGTCACCCACAAATAGTATCATTGGAATAAGATAATAGAATGGGATAATCATATGTGCATGTAAGTGCCTAGATATATACGACGATACAATACAACATTTTTTTTTTAATTCAAAGGAAGGGTATAATGAATATTTAGATTTAAAAATGAAATATAGCTAATATTTTGTTCGTTTATGGTTTCATGCTTATGTAAATATGATTTCAGAATAAACGTGATGAAAGAATGCCTATACCTGTTGGTGAATCATTAAAAAAAAAAGTGCTCTACATCTATAATGTAATGTTCGTTGAAAGACATTTGATTAACATTTTTTTTTTTCGAATTATGTTAAAGTATTTATGTTAGACAGAATATATCGTATTCATTTTTTTTTATTGTTGGCTAGGGGCTGATGCTATTAATGTATATTCGCAATATATTATTCTCATGTGTGAATCTTTTAGTTTAGACGTTTATCATTTTAATCGGTTTTTATGCTTGTTATCAAGCACAATGTTGAGAAAAATCCCTTACACTTACTAGTACCAATAATCTTGATTAAAAGATATAAACATACGATAAACAGGACAAATATTGAAGTTTTTGGTTAAAAGTTAGTGTTTCCCTAATACTTGGCAGTATGTTCCCATATATTGGCTGAGAAAGATATTTTTCACAAGAAACAATTAGTTTGATACCCCTACACGATTATTATATCAATTGGATCCAAACAAATAGTTTAAAATATACATGTAAGCCAGTTATACCTATGTTACCTACGAATACATTAGCTGTTACCTACGAATACATATCGTCGGCTTGGAGCCATAAGGGCGCTATTGCAGATCAAGGATGTTCCGTTTGGAGCCATAAGGGCGCTATTACCATTGACTTTGTACAGTAATAGCGCCCTTCTGCCTCCAAACGGAACATCTATAAGATGCAATAACGCCCTTATGGCTCCCAACAGACGATATGTTTCTACCTCTTCTATACACAAAAGTAATGGGCGGATTCCAATTTTTTTAGGGTTTTAATAAGGAGTCATTCTCTTTTCTTTCAGTAAGATATGACATATCTTAATTAGTGTCGTGAAGATTAAACAATGCAAACTGACACAACCCCATGTTTTTCGAACAGATTGTCTTAAAACTATAACTTTAAAGAGATATGGCAAATACAAGGAAATTAGGAGCACAAGCCCTGCTCTTACCGATTTTAACTATTGTTAGAATCTTATTGATGGAATGGAATGACATATTTGGATATATATATATATATATATATATTTGGATATATATATATATATATAAATAAACAAAAGTATATTTCAGGCCAGAGTTTGAGATCTGACCTTAGATAGTATAGCCTTCTCGTATAGTCTCATCAAGAACTTTAAAGGGGCCCTAGCGGGAGCCGAAGGAAAGTCGCACAGAAACCGTATTGTAAAAGGCCTGTCAATATTTTATTTGGAGGACTCACTGAAAAACACGGGCGGAGCCCGCTCGGATACCGGCGAAACCTATACGGCTACCGGCATAAACCCGCTCGGGTCCCATTGGTGACTCCAAGGATTTTTTACGGCCTACCGGGTTGAGAAAAACGCCGGGAAAATCGAGAGCACACTCTCGATCTTCCCGGCTTCCCTACATTTAAAGCATAACTACTGGAAAATGTTCCGGTGTGCACATAAAATCGTAAGGGAGTCGGCCGGGTACCGCACGTAAAGGTTAAAGTGTCTTTTCCTACTCACCGTACGGGCCCCGGAATAGAAGCTTTTTGGGAAAAGAGGTATGACACAATAGTGGTCTCTATCCATGTCACTCTGAGGGTAAATCTCATGCAAAAAGAATTAGGAACCGCACTGTAGATAAATTATAAAAACGACTGATTCCCTCGCCGTACGGGTCCCCGGCCACGAACTGTGATCGAGGCAATAAACGTCTTAATCACTACTGTCATGTTTTTAAAATGATTGATGATGAAAGTTGGGTTCCCTTTTTAGGCACTTTGCAGCAACCCATCTCAATGAGCGTGACAGTGAACCACTCACAATATTGCAAGACATTTTCAAAACAATGAGGTTCGGTGATGCGTGACATTGGTGAGCTGAGCGGGGTATCATTAAAATGGTAATGAGTTGCACTTTCCAGTGATATAAATTTTATAATCACCATAGTAATATTTTTTAAATTATTGATGATCAAACTTGGGTTTCCTTTTTTCTGGGTCACTCTGTATAGTAGGCTAGTTGTTAATGAAAATAAGTACAGGCATTTACTGCACATGGTCTTCAACTTTGGAAAATGGTGGTCTTCAACTTTGGAAAATGATGTTTTCCTCCAAGATCATATCTCTTTAAAAAATCAAGTTGTCGCTATCAGTAATACTGGCCGAGTGGTATGAGGAACAGACTCTCATCCAGAGGACTCGAGTTCGACTCCAGAGAATTTTTTTTTTTTTAAGATGCTCTAAATGGATAGATCTTACATGAATAAATAAGATCCATCCGTAACCGATAGTTCAGAGACGATTTTGATTCAAATATGTATTTTCTTTTGTACACCTGCATTACACCATTAGGAGAGAAATTACACTCATTTGAAAGTGATATGTTGGTCCATGTATTGGGAAACGTTATGAGATGCTTAGTCTAGATAAACATCAAAAGACTAAAGTGGTCTTTCCTGCGACAGACCCTCCCCCCCCCAAAAAAAAAAATTTATATATATATATATATATATACATAAACAAATATATTTTCGGACCAAAGTTTGAGAATCTGACGCTAGACAGTATAGCCTTCTCGTATAGTCTCATCAGGAACCTTTAAGGGCCCTGGCGGGGGCCGCATGAAAGTCGCACGGAACGCGTATTGCAAGAGGCCTGTCAATATTTTATTTGGAGGACTCACCGAAAAACACGGGCGGAGCCCGCTCGGATACCGTCAGAAACATGTACGGCTACCGCAGAAACCCGCTTCGGGTCCCTTTGGTGACTCTACTGGTTTGCTACGGCCTACCGGGTTGAGAAAAACCGCCGGGAAAATCGAGAGCACACACTCGATCTTTCCGGCTCCCCTACATTTAAAGCATAACTACTGGAAAATGTTCCGGTGTGCACATAAAATCGTAAGGGAGTCGGCCGTGAGTCGCGCGTAAAGTTTAATGTGTCTTTTCCTACTCACCGTACGGACCCAAAGAAGTGTGTACGGACCCCGGAATAGAAGCTTTTGGGGAAAGGAGGTATGACACAATAGTGGTCTCTATCCAAGCCGCTCTGAGGGTAAATCTCGTGCGAAAAAAAATTGGAACCGCACTGTAGAGAAATTATAAAAACGACTGATTCCCTCGCCGTACGGTCCCCGGCCACGAACTGTGATCGAGGCATAAGTGATTTTATATAGTCATCTATCTTCTTTCTTTTTTTCTTTGTAATGTTGACAAAATATCATGTACGTTTAGTGATGGTGTCGAATAAATTTCAATTTCAATACGTATACAAATGTTGGAACAAAATAGGCCTACTACCTGCACTCTAAATTACAAAGATTTAAAATAAATCCCGAAGGATTGTATTTTTTATTTATAGGGACCAATCGATGTTTGGGTTTAAATGTAAATCCTAAATATTTAAATTTTAGGTTTTATAGATTTATATTTATATCGTTAAGATCTAAATCTAAATCCAAAGATCGATTGGTCCCTGACTACAATCCTTCAAAATTTATTTTAAATCCTTGTAATCTAGAGTGCTTCAGACAAACCTTGCAAAAGGGTATTGTTTAAAAAAAAAAAAAAAAAAATAGAAGCATTAATTGGTGAAGTTGTGTGTGGACTGAAAATGGGGCTTGGGGTATTTTCTTTCTTTCGTTCTTTCGCTCCTATCTTCAAAATGCATTCTACGCAAACCTATAATATGTCATTTAAATTCGGTAAGTAATTCGATCGGGGTCAATACTGCACAAATATTTCCAAGTATATATATATATATATATATATATATATATATATATATATATATATATATATATATATATATATATATACACTGTTCGTCATAAAGGTGGAATATTTTTTTCTGGCTCAATCGACATTATGTTGCTCCGTTATTAATTTCTTGAATGTGTTTGTCACCGCTTTCACTTTCTGGGATCCTGGGTATATCTTGGACGTTCCCTCAACCCTTCCCGGGGATTTTTCTTCAAAAAAGTTTGTCACCCCCAGAAGGTGTCCATTTTCGTCATTTTTTCTTATTTTTGGGGCCCTTTTTGTTCACGCGACCCACCAAGGCCCCCTCAGTCCTACCTCAAGGAAACACGTCTGAGATGGACTCTTTGTTATTGTTCTTTATATTAATTCTAGATTTATGGTTACAGGCTCGACCCTTTTGTCTAGGGAGGGGTCAAAATTTATTTTTGATTGGGGTTCAACATTCATTTTATTCATTTTTACACCGTGGAAATTTCTGTCTTCCCTAAATTGTATTGTAAAATCTCAACCAAACATAAATCAAACTAAAATATTATCAATAATGACTATTTACAACCTTGTCATCAAGGCTAAACAAAATTTAAGGGGAAAATGATGATATTTAAGGGTTAAATGTGGTTTTTCATATCTTTTGTTTTCAGCATACACACAAAAAACAAGAACTAGTTTCCATGAGTAAAACCCGTTTGCTACTCTTGGAGGCGAGTGCTTTTATTCGTATATCACGTATTTTTACTTCAGAATCTGTGTTTCTGTTAAAAGTACATACCCGCTCTTCCAGAACATGTAAAGTTAGTAAGGGATACTCAAGAAAAAAAATTATTGAGTATATATACTTTTTTGCTTGAGTATCCCTTAGTAACTTTACATGTTCAATTACGTAAAATAATTGTGCAAGTGAGTTTCTCTTCAACTTGGTACGGCTTGGTGGATGATCGGGTGAAAACACTAACAATCGAGTAAAGTGAGAATTGCTGAGAAATTCTATATAGCCTGTAATTCACTAGATGAGTAAACTACGACACGTCTTCGTACGTCTCAGGTCTCGTGAAAGTCTTTGAGAGTAATTTTACTGGCTATGCGGTACTTTTACATGTTGCGCCCGGTACGCCTACTCGGATCACGAGTACAGACATCGAGACTGCACACGAGGTATGTTCTACGCGTACGTACGTACATGTATAGCGGCGGAACCATAGCGTTACACTCTGTGAGCGGAACGGGTCGGCGGAGAGCCTGCATGCTCTTATTGTCTTTGGGTGAGTCCTATTCTTTTTTGTTTGTTTGTTTGCCTGCTTTTATAATGATATTTGGAATGTTCCGATGATATACATCGTCTGATAACACTAACAACTAAATTAACATGCATGGATTTCCCATTACTTTGTCAGTCATGTACACAGTTTGAGTAATTTGCATTGATCAATGCAATGTATTGGTTTGTGTGAATTGATGCACTGAAGTGAGTAATGCAGTGTATTGGTTTGAGAGAGTTGATGCACTGATGTGTATATATCATCGGAACATTCCAAATATCATTATAAAAAACAGGCAAACAAACAAACAAAAAGGAATAGGACTCACCTAGTGAGTAACGCTTTACATACTCAGAGAGTCAGTAAGTAAAGGTTGCACAAACTCATCACACGCAAGTTGATGAGTTTTAAACCTTTACTTACTAACTCTCTGAGTATGTAAAGCGTTACTCACTAGATTAGTTTGTGCAATGTACTCAAAACAATTAGTTATGTTACTCAATAAAATGAGTTAATTAAATAAACTCATTTTGGTGTGTCACTATATTGTCAAATTTAAAATACTCGATTAGGTGCGTTTTCAAAGTAGCTTTATTGAGTGAAAGCACTCATGGATGTGTGTCACTATATTGTCAAAAATACTTGGATATTTGAGTGTGATCACTCATATATGCAAGTTCTCATTTTTTGTGTGTAAAGATGGAATAGAATATTTTGAATTTTCATCAATCTCGTTTTTTATTTCAACCCCTCCCCTAGACAAGAGACCTAAGCCTGTCCCCAGAAATATAGATTTAACTTAAAGAACAATATAAAACAATGCATCTCAGTCGCGTTTCCTGGGGGTAGGACGGAGGGGGGCTTGATCGGCCGGGAAAACAAAAAGGGGCCCCAAAATTAGAAAAAATGACAAAAATGGGCATCACGGGGGTTGACAAAACTTCTTTGGAAAAAGGTTCACGTGAAGGGTTGGGAGAATGTCCAAGATATAGCCAGGGTCCCAAAAAGTAAAAGCAGGGACAAACATATTCAAGAAATTAGAGTCAGAGCAAAATCATGTCGCTATAGCGACAAAAAAATATTCCACCTTTTTGACGGACAGTGTGTGTATATATATATATATATATATATATATATATATATATATATATATATATATACATATTTAACTCTAGATTGTTCATGTGGGAGACATGCTGTAAAACTCAATATTTTGGAGACAGTAGCAAAATGGTGCCATATAATTAAAACAAGCATACAAACTTTCATTTTTAATTCGCAGAAAAGATCTTCAAACCATAGTCTCTTAATTATTTAATTACTTGTCACCCTCAAAAACATACATTTTCGGTAAAAGATATACCGTTGTAATTTATGTCTCCTTTATGTTTTATAACTATCTGAGCAACAAAAGGGAGACATTTTGTCTCTATCTTACTATTGGGAGACATGTCTCCCAATGATCGTGATATGTAGCACATACACACACAAGTATATATATGTATAATACACGTCTTTATGTAACATAATCAAAATGTATGTTTTGATTTATACATTTTCAAACACTCTATTATACTTCATATAAGCCTAAATTTCATTCATTCATTCAGTCTTTATTCACCTCATTTGATCTTACTATCTAACTATTGGGAGACATGTCTCCCAATGATCGTGATATGTAGCACATACACACACAAGTATATGTATGTATAAAACACGTATTTATGTAACATAATAAAAATGTATGTTTTGATTTATACATTTTCAAACACTCTATTATACTTCATATAAGCCTAAATTTCATTCATTCATTCAGTCTTTATTCACCTCATTTCAAAAGGTACAAAGTAATACATACATGAACAAAACAGTACAAAGACAACACTGACATTTGAAATGAAACAGCTCGATACATTTAACACAACAATCGGGGAGGAAATACTTTTTCATTTAAAAAAAAAATATTTGTCCGTTTTCTCTTACATATTTTCATTCGTACGACACTGTTGATAACAATTACATATGTAGTAATAACAATTATCATATTTATGGTGGTGGGAATGAAGATGTGATAATTAAGATTATTCGGTGATGATAAAGATTATATAAGGTAATAACTGTCCTCATAATTATAATGATGGGGTATTGGGGTAAAAATGATAAGGATGACGGGGTGTTTGGTGATGATGAAGGGTGTAATCAGCTATAATTCATAACTTTCATCACCACTGAATATCCCCGCATCAGTTTTCGACATCTTTGTCCCATTATCATAATTATAGCTATCCTCAGTATAAAGCATAAATATAATTATCAATGTCACATAAATAGATATGTATACTATAAGAAAAATTTGAAAAGGTAAGTAAAAATTGTGAAGACACCATATGCTATTCAGCGAGCTAAGTTTCAAAATGGAACCTGAACGCAATTCGACCGTTTAGCACAAACCAAATAAAACGAACCAGACACAAAACACAAACGAAGTCTCACAGACATACGTATGGACAATCACACATGCATTTCAAATCTTCACTGGTCATCCACAATGGTCACATTCAAAAGCAAAAAACAAAACACAGGAACTATTACTTACACACAAAAAATGAGAACTTGCATATATGAGTGATCACACTCAAATATCCAAGTATTTTTGACAATATAGTGACACACATCCATGAGTGCTTTCACTCAATAAAGCTACTTTGAAACGCACCTAATCGAGTATTTTAAATTTGACAATATAGTGACACACCAAAATGAGTTTATTTAATTAACTCATTTTATTGAGTAACATAACTAATTGTTTTGAGTACATTGCACAAACTAATCTAGTGAGTAACGCTTTACATACTCAGAGAGTTAGTAAGTAAAGGTTTAAAACTCATCAACTTGCGTGTGATGAGTGTTGTGCAACCTTTACTTACTGACTCTCTGAGTATGTAAAGCGTTACTCACTAGGTGAGCTCCTATTCCTGTTTTGTTTGTTTGTTTTCTCTGTTATTTGAATGATATATATGATGTTCGAGTATATTCGATGAATATCAACAATGACACTGCATTACTCACTTAGTGCATCAATTCACTCAAACGTGCATGTGCATTCCAATGCATCATAATTACTCACAACTGTTCATGACTGAAAAGTTGAGAGAAATCATCGCATGATTATCTAGTTGGAGGTAGGTATTCCAGACCGATGTATATAGCTAATCGGAACATTCCAATTCGATCTACTTAAACAGGCAAACAAACAAACAAAAGGAATAGGACTCACCAAAGTACATAGTAAGAGCATGCAGGTCTCTGATCCGCTCCCCGTACCGCTCAGCATAACACGTAGGTGTACGCTATGGTTCCGCTATAGTACGTGTATGCGTAGACATACCTCGTGTGCAGTCTCGATTGTCTACTCGTGATCCGAGTAGGGCGTACCGGGCGCAACATGTAAAGTACCGCATAGCCAGAAATTACTCTCAAAGACTTTCACGAGACTTGAGACGTACGTAAGACGTGTCGTAGTTTACTCATTAGTAGAGGCCACTATGTAATCTCGTTGAGATTTTCGTGCCAAAGCGATTTTATGAGCTAACTTTGTTAATTTTGGGGTGCTGAATCCAAAAAACTTTGGTACCAATTTTTTTCGACCACGTTCTTAGGCCGCCATTTTGAATTTCAAAATGGCCGCCATATGAAAATTTGTATTTTGACCTATATCTTGTGAGATATTAAGCTATATTGGTTTTCCTGACCTTATTTTGTCAATTTGGGGGTGCCTGAATTAAAAAAAACTTTGGTACCAATTTTTCTGAACCATGTCTTAGGCCGCCATTTTGAATTTCAAAATGGCCACCATAGAAAATTGTTAATACCTATATCTTGTGAGATATTCAAGCCAAATTGGTTTTTCTTGACCCTAATTTTGTTGATTTGGGGGTGCTGAATCCAAAACACCTACTTTGGTACAATATTTCCGGACCACGTCTTTAGGCCGCCATTTTGAATTTCAAATGGCCGCCATAGAAAACTTTATTACCTATATCTTGTGAGATAATTCAAGCCAAAGAGGTTTTCTTGACCTAATTTTATCAATTTGGGTTGCTGAATTAAAAAGAAACTTTGGTACCAAATATTTCCGACCACGTCTTACGCCGCCATTTTGAATTTCAAAATGGCCGTAATAGAAAATGGAATTTGGCTACATAGTACATGCATATTGATTTTTATAATCTGACTTTGTCAAATTTGGGGTGCTGAATCCAAAGAATGAGGTTTCCATTTCTTTGCAATCCGTCTTCAGCTTTGGAAATTCAAAATGGCCGCCATAGAAATTACATTTTGACTTAAATTTTGTATGGTCTTGCTAGCGTAGGGGCCTACTTTGATAGGCTACCATTTTGAAGTTCAAAAGTGCTGACATGTACACGTAGCTTTAACCTATTTTCATTCCTATATTTTGCAAATGAAGTACCATATAATGCTAACATTTAAGAATTTTTTTTTAAGTATTGTTTTCAAGTCCACCCCTGGCTGATTTCTGAAGCCTGCGTTGTTATTTTACATGCTCCTCTCCCGTTTTCATAGACGCGGATTAAATTTGAGGAAAAAAACATTCCATCCATTATAATGAATCGTTAAATGGAGGTCCTGTGTTGAGGAGGAGTCACTACCTTTGCACGTTTAAGACTCACTGCACTATTTGTATATGGGAACCCATGGTGTAGTGGTCCCTGCACACCCCTGCTTCCAATGTTATATCTGGAGGGTATACATCCTATTGGCCACATTGATGCAGTTCGCTCTTCGCCACCTAGGCACAGGTGATGCCAAAGAAACAATAATAATATTCACTGACAGCGAAAGTGACAAACTTGTTTTCTTTTTAAATGAATAGATAAATAAAACAAAAAAAAAAAAACAAAGCAAATGTGTTGATTTGCAGTTTCTTATCTGGATTATAGATTAGGAGGAGAATGTAACAAGCACAGCTAGAGGAACGAAGCATTTGATTATAATCTAATAGAGAGGCATATGGAGAAGAATGGAAGAAATTAGTTTGGATGGGTTTGAGCAGATACTAAACACAGTGGATGAAGAAAGATTTAAACCGACATCTTGGCACAATTCAGTAAAGCATCTGCCTCATGAACGGGAGACCATGGGTTCGATCCCCGGTTAAGTTTATATAATACCAAAGATTTTAAAAACGGGAACACATTGCTTCTGGCCAGGTGCTCAGTATTTGGAAATGGAGAGGGGTAATAATAGCTTTACAACATGTATATTCTGCAGGGCCCACTGGAGAGAACAATGAAGTGGCCTACCCTGGTTAAATCAGTTAATATTATTTATTATATCATTTTCAAGAGGACAAATCTGGATCTTAAAGTGTAGAAAATCTTATGCTGGACATGGGAAAATTAAGCCCATGTGGAGAGGAATAATGTAAGGATTTTCATTTGGTTTCTCTGACTTTGAACAGGTGAAAAAAAGCATAGGAAATTTATATAGAAGGTCCATGACAAAGTTTTGAGAATAAAGAATGGCTCTTTTGAAATTTGTACATTTTGTAGATTTTGAGCTACAAAGTTTTGCTCTTTAGATGTTTGGAACTACAGACAAAGGGTAGAAGGGAACCTTCTGCCCAAATATTTCACTTTTTCCTGTAAGTACATGTAACTTTGTTTATTCATTTTGGTGGCTTTGCTTGGTTTGTCATAAACATTTGATACTATAATATCATGGGTTGTTGCCAAAATAAAAAAGTATTCCTTCAACAACTGCAGAGTGTACGATACATTTGTCATGTATCTTTGAGCACTTTCGATTATTTGGCAAATCATTTTCTAGTGCAATAAGAAAGAAACCTGTGATACTTTATGTAGATGAGGATTCATTGAATAATTTATTGTCATGTCTGAGAAACAAACACCCATATCTTCTGATGTTCCATGTTGCTCTAGAGGTACAAGAAGCATAAGATGGGCCTATTTGTTTCCTTATGTATGACGGAGATGGGCCACTTTTGGATGAAACACATTAAACAAGTATATGAGTAATATGTTGAATTCCACAAAGTTTATCTTAAACTTTTGAGGAGCAGCAAAGTCTGAACAGTCAATCATGGATGGGAATTACGTTACTAAGCATTTAATGTTGCACACTTCAGGCTATTTCCGGTATCATCTCTATTCAGATAGAAATGATAATGTAGTTATTAATTGGGATCTTGGAAACTTTGAATGAGGTTGACCAAATCATAAACAATAAGAAACCAACAGTTCCTCATTATGCGTTTATATTGAGTAAAACATTACAAATATAAAGTTCCCTGATAACTTTTGTTCCAGTGTTTATTCCATAAACAAGTTTGTTATAGGGATGCAAGTTTGGAGACCAGGCGGTTCCCTGTATTTAGTACATTTAAACAGTTGATGAAGCAATGTTACTAGTATGGGTCTGGCGTACCTTGCACTGTCTTCTTATGGATGGTCTATACTAAATTAGAAACTTTGCTCTCTTCGTCAAATGCTTTATATAATTCATACATTATCAAATGCAATATGTTTATAAATAGCACTGTACTGCTATCAAGTGGATTTTAATTATATATTATCATGCTCGTCTATCTGCATTAACTGTCTAAATAGCAACATTGTTAAACATCTTTGGTGCTATGATATTCTCCAAATTTACATTATAACATTGCAACTGAAGTTAGCATTTCATGTTTTTCTAGGTCGGCCATTTTTGAATTCCAATGTGGTGGCCATCCTTACAGGTGCCACCATTACAGGTCATTCGACCAAGGCTGAATGATTTAGATAAGGTTGGTCATTATGAATGTCAAGATGAAAATAGATCAAATGACCGAAGAACAGTATCATAATGTTGAACATCAAATTTATGTTTCTTTGTCCACATTCAAACCTTCATAAATGCCCTTATGAAAAAAATATAACTTAAAATACAAATTTCTTGTATGGCGGGCCATTTTAATAATTCAAATGGCGGGCCTAAGAACGTGGTCGAAAAAAAGGAACCAAAAGTTTTTTTGATCCAGCACCCTCACATTGACAAAATTAGGAGAAGAAAACCACTTTGGCTGAATATCTCACAAATATAGGTAATAAAGTTTCTATGGCGGCCATTTTGAAATTCAAAATGGCGGCCTAAGACGTGGTCGGAAATATATTGGTACCAAAGTATTTTGGATTCAGCACCCCAAATCAACAAATTAGGTCAAGAAAACCAATTTGGCTTGAATATCTCACAAGATATATTGGTAATACAATTTTCTATGGCGGCCATTTTGAAATTCAAAATGGCGGCCTAAGACATGGTCGGAAAAATTGGACCAAAGTTTTTTTGATTCAGCACCCACCAATTGACAAAAATAGGTCAAGAAACCATATAGCTGTAAATAAATCTCACAAGATTAGTGTCAAAATACAATTTCTATGGCGGCCATTTTGAAATTCTCAATAGGCGGCCTAAGACTGGTCGAAAAATTGGTACCAAGTTTTTTGGATTCAGCACCACCCAAATTGACAAAGATAGCTCATAAAAATCGCTTTTGGCACGAAAAATCTCACGGGACTCATTTTATGGACATAACAGACCCTACTACATCTAGTGAATTACAGGCTATATATAATTAACTCTCAAGCAATTCTCACTTACTCGATTGTAGTGTTTCACCGATCATCCACCAAGCCGTACCAAGTTGAAGAGAAACTCACTTGCACATTTGTTTTTAACGTAATTGAACATGTAAAGTTACTAAGGGATACACAAGAAAAAAAATTTATTTGAGTATATATTACTCAATAATTTTTTTTTTTCTTGAGTACCCTTTTAGTAACTTTACTGTTTCTGGAAGATTAGCTAGGGTGTGTACTTTTAACCAGAAACACAGATTCTGAAGTAAAAAATACGTGATATACGAATAAGAGCACTCGCCTCCAAGAGTAAGCAAACGGGTTTTACTCATGGAAACTAGTTCTTATATTTTGTGTGTATTAGCAATGTATTTATTACAAAAGCTAAAGGCCATGGAATATTGGCAAGTCTAAAATCAAGCAATAAAAATTGGGCACATGCTCCACAAATCTAAGTAAGAATGAAGTATAGGGGTAGATTCAGGGTAATATGGGCCACCTGAAGCAAATCATGTCGTGACCGTTTCGACCGGGAGTACCGGTGACCGGTGTGTATGCACAACATAATGTTGTTCAATAATGAAACTGTTTATTCGAAAATAATATCGTCGTGAGAGCATTTGATGCCGAAATTTCTCATGGAGAAATTACTGAAAACCAACAAGGTAGTAAAATACGGCATTTTTTTACCCTGATGTAAGAAATTTGATATTCACAGATGTGATGGGGAAAGAGTGTTTGAGGGGGTACCTCAATTGTTTTGATATTTAGTAATCTTATAGTTTTATTTGTGCATACTAGTCGTGTACAGGGGTCAATTTGTTGTAGTGAAGTGGATGCACAGTATGTGGCATTGAATGCTGCCTGACACAGCAACATTACTGCAGGTAATATGGGCCATCTAAAATGGCGGAAATGATTCTGGTACTTAGTATTGGGATTGAGGCATCAATTATTTGCTACTAACGATTTTTTGGGGATATTCATAACAATATAATAATATAAATACTTATTGTAGGCCTAATTTGACTTGTATAATGAAGAATAATATTATAAGATAATATTAAAAAAGAATAATATACAAAATACAGAAAAATCTGAAATATATAGTCAAGTATTTATCTGAAGGATCTTATAATTCAAATTGATATCTTAAAGTTAATGATTTTTCATCATTTTAAGCAAATTCTAGACCATGGTTAGTAGTCAATTGTAGTTTTTTAAAAACATACATTAAATACATGTGCCCATATTACCTGAATCACATGCAGGTATATGGGCACTTTGGTAAATGACGTCAACATTGTGAATATTGCAGAACAGGGGTATTGGTGATAATCTGTTTTTTATTACATACAACAGGTGAAAGATACGTACTCTACACACCTCTACGGCACACTTTCAAACTCACATCACATTCCAAACTCACCGAAATCAAAAGACAGTCATGAAACAGCAAGTTGAGTGGTAAGGCTGAACTGTGGCCTATTGGATCTATTCTAGTCTTCTACAAGTCGCATACATATTCGTCACACCTCCCCTCATAAATGAGAAAAGTTGTAGCAAAACTTTTCGAACAATGGTTAATGTGCACTGCTTTCATTACACATATTTTATTTTTATTTTTTCATAAGATTTACATGAACGAGATATGTTGCGATATATTTATTCAACCACTATCAGATTTTTAAAGTTGAAGCAAACGAAAACAGGAACTAACCAATTCTATTAAAACACTTCTAAAAAAAGAAACAAACACAACCCTGTCCTCTTTTGTTCAAGCTAAATAAACTAACATTTCCTGAAGTAAATCTCCATGATAAATAGTCTCAGGTGAGAAAAAAGCACTTTTATACATAATATCAGAACGATTGCATTTGCTGCATAACAAGTTTTCTTCCTCTAAATACACACAAAGATAAGTAAATGTAATAATGATACAAGCTCTATGCAAATCAAACCTGAACATGCTTTCTTTTCTTGTCGGATTATGAACTCTTTGGTTCTTCACAAAGTATAACAATAATATATAACACACATAAAATCTTTGCAGAATAACATTTTCTATCCAATGAAATGTAGAACGACTCTTTGTTCTAGACATAATGTATCCAGTTAAAAAATAAGTGTTAATTTGGCTTTCTATAGAAAATAGAACCTGCAAAAAAACAACAACAAATAACATAACTGTATCATAGTTCAGTCTAGAAAGGTTCATTTGTCTACATATGAACTGCTCGTTTGAACTTATCTGGGTTTGTTTGTCCTTTTCATTCATAATGTAGCTTCTTTTATTACATTGCAATAGAAACCATTAGTTTGGTGTTTGATTATTAGTAACACCTTTTTTTCTGTCAGTAACGCATTTGCCAGCACATTTCAAAAGTATAAGGAGACCAGATTTGAGATAAATAGCCTTCACAACTACAATGTAAAAGAAAAAAAAAATGTTTAGTTCTGCAACATATTCGATAATTATAATAAGTGATATAATGACGATCGTTCCAATTCCAGGGCTTTGGGAGTCCATTATTTCTTATCAACTGTTCGCTCTGATGAGATCATATCTTGTGGGTAGGCGTAGCATACAAATGTTTATTGTTTTACGCGTCGATTTGATCCGCTAAACATTGTCCTTGGCGCACGCTAACATTGTTTCCTTGGCAACCGCTAACATTTGTCCTTCGCTTCGCAGCGAAACATTGTCTTTGGCACCCGCTAAACACGTCTTGGCAACCGCTAACATTGTCCTTGGCACCGCGCTAACGATTGTCCTTTTGGCACCCGCTAACATTGTCCTTGGCAACCCGCTAACATTGACCCCACCCCCCCCCCCCCCCCCTCCTTGCACGCGGAACATTGTCCTTGGACACTGCTAACATTTGTCCTTTTGTATCAATAGTATACTCTTCACACTCTCGATTAGCTAGCTATAACATTGCCTACTTCATTATCCGCTATGTGCACTAGTTGTTCAAGTTATACGGGTTGAAGCTCAAGCTCCAACGAAACAGACGTTGGTTTTTTGTCACCGAGAA
>CALNVZ010002753.1:5525-19939 GCA_940671915.1 Paracentrotus lividus
TATGATATCCCTATCGGGTATAAAATATTTATATATATAGAGATTATTTCCTGAAGACAGCCTTATAATTATCTATATGTTCATTACTATACAACTTCATTTGTATAAGATCCAGTGATGTGCTTCGAAGACTGAGAGTAAAAAAAGAAAAAAAGAAAGAAAGCATGCGTAAAAAAAATCATGGCTCAGTGCAGTTCAAAAAGTTTCACACAGCAAATGGTTGTGAAAATCTGGGGCGTCATGATGGTACCCCAGTCTTGTAGGGTAAGACTTTAGAAGACAATTAATGAACATATTTTTTGATTATTAATCAATCACACAATCTTTGTGTTAACCTATTAATTTCCAATAATGAGGGGGGGGGGAGGGTCATATTTTCAAAGTATTGTATCAAAAAACTGACGAAATAACCCCTTTTTAATGTGTCCTTACAGAGGGATGCTGATGCTCTTCTGTAATCTTGTGAATTCTGGACGTCTATCCTGTTTTTTCCCTACCATGATAAATACTCAGCACATTTGAGAACATGACCTTCAGACTGGACGATAGTAGAAGTAGCATTATGACCAAAATGTAGACCTTGGCTTGCCAAAGGTCAACCTAAGGCACAGTATGCTAAAATTCTAGTTGTTAACCTTGTGTATATCGATAAATATACTCATGATGACTGATTAACGTAAATTTAAAAAAAATTAAAAGATGTTTTAACTTTTTAAAAATTAGCGTATGTAGGCCTATGTGTATGAAAGGCATGTGCGAGGCAACTTTAATAATATATACATTGACTTGTCCATAGCGATAAATATATATTGAAATGGACTTCAGAATTCAGGATGTGTATACAATATTAGAAAAATGATGAGTCAAATGATTAAGGTCACCGGGATTGGCTGTAATGTGGTTATCTCACTTCACAGAGACGTCTCCGCAACGCAAAAGAAAATAAGTAAAAAAGTATTAGAGAAGTCTCTGAACTTTTTTTCGTCGCGGAGACGCCTCTGAGACGTTTAACGCAACAATTTTAAAAACTGTTCTCAAAGACGTATCCCAAATCTATCTTAGACAAGTTTAATCAGACTCGATCCTGGGACTCGTGAAACATCACAGCGACTGAGGAACGTCCCGGAGACATCACTGAAAAACAAGTTTAAAAACCATCTCAAAGCCGTTTTAAACTGTCTCAAATGTAGTCCCAAATCAGTCTCGAAGTAGTCTCTGCGAAGTGAGATACCACCATTGCATTACAGTAGGTTGGATTTTACGGGACATGTAAATGTTTGGGAAGACAGAATGTAGACGTTCACCAGTTTCTGTTATGAGGCTTCCGCACACAACAAAACCACTATTTGATGTCTATACATATCCTTTGCAAAATCGTAGCGCGTCCTGTGAAAACCCACCTTAATTAACCCTTGAGATGATAGACAAGTTGTCTAATTTATTTAGTCAATTATACTCAAGTCACAGATCAATATGTCAATTTCTGAGATATTTGAATAAAAGGTGGAGCATACAGTTCAATTTCAGATGCACATTTGCATTTGTCTTGTTTCATACCATTTTCATGACAACACTAAATTCCATTCATGATACAGCCCCATGAAAATAATTCTTAATCATTCACTTGAATTCCTTAATGATTAACTAACGTTTTAACTGATAGATTTCATTTCTATTTGTGTTATTCACTTAGAATATTTTAAAATTGGCAATTTTTTATCACAGTTTTGCATATTTTATCCACATTGTTTGTTTCAATATATGTTGTGCTGTTCTTTTTGTGTTCATTGTCTTGTTTTATTTTTGTGCATGTTTCCTTTCACATATCTTGCAAACATGCATGTATTTGAATTCTACTAACCTACCAATTGTCATATGTGTTGAACAGACAAATATGTGTCACCCAGCTGTGAAAGCACTATTTGCTTTTCTGTGAAAAGAGTTGGCAAATTGGTTTGCTTGCATATTAGCCAAATATACTTCACAGAAGTCCCGGCACAGATTCGTCTTTCAAATAATCCAGTAAGGGACCGAACTAGCACAGGGAATGGAAACTAATGCCCTCAAGGACTATTTTATTATATTTAATCAAGGGAAAGGAAAAAAAAAGAATGATTCTAGTTAATAACATACGTAGCTGCCATTCATGAAAGTTGTAAATATTCAACATAAACGAACAATGAAAAAAAAAGCAAGTGCTGAGCATGTAAAAACTACTTCCCTGCGCAGTCCTGGGAAATTTGTTCCTCTGTTTTTTAGCAATATTGTTGTTCATCAATCGATCAATTTCATACAGGTCATGTCTGACCCTTTTGACCCTGTGATGATGATTTTCCAAATAGCTCTGTCTTGTGCCAGGCGATGAGCAGCAACATAGGGAAGCCTGTTAATGTGTTATGCCATCTGTCCATCTCAGTTCTGTCTGCCTTGTCTCCGACTACCTCAATGCAACTTTGCATAATTATTTTTCAATGTAATCATATGACCAAAATATTGCAATTTGCTACGATCTATCTTTATAACCACCGTAGGTTTTTGCCCATTTGTTAAGTATGTATTCATTTGTCTTATGCTCCGTCCAGGATATTCTCAGCATCCCCCGCAACACCACATCTCAAAACGCTAATATTTTTCTTCCTATCAGCCATTCCCACCGACCATGTCTCACATCCATACAATGCAATTGGGAAAACAAGCGTTTGCATAATGGTGTATTTAGTTCTTCGATATCCCTCTGTCCTTCCATATATCGCTTAAGGTAATACAGGATGATCTCGCATGGCTAGCCTTCTCTTTTCCTCCTTGTGCTTATATATGAGCCAAGAAGTTAAAATTCAACTTCTTCCACATTTTTACCATCCACTGTCACCACCTTGTTTGCATCTCCTCGCAGATCATGACTTTGGTTTTCTTAACATTGAGACGAAGTCCTAACTCTTGCTGCGTAACTGACTCTGTCAATGAGTTCTGGAGTTCTTCTGCCGATCTCGCAATGAGTGTTGTATCATCAGCATATCTGAGATGGTTATCTTTCTCCCACCAATAGATACACTACCTGCAGCTCCATCAATGCACTTCTCATATATATTCGGCGTATATTTTGAAAAAGTACGGTGAAAGATACAGCCTTGACAAACGCCTTGTTCAATTTCAAACCATCACTGTCACCAAACTTTCAGTTTCACGGTGCTACTTGGCTGTCAATATAGTGAACGAATTAATTCAGTTATAGATGGAGAAACCCATTTCTGTCATAATCGCCATAGCTGCTATGACGCACGTAATCGTAGCTTTGGAGTAGTCAATGGAGCAAAGATATATCGGATATGAAACTCATGCTTTTTTCCATTAGATTCCTCATGTTGGTATTTGATTTCTGGTTCCTCTGCCCCCCTAAATCCCGCCTGTTCTGTGGTAATTCTTTCTCGAGATGATCTCTATCTTCTCGACTATCACATTAAGGGGAATTTTGCTTCGATGTGAAATTAAAGAGATAGTTCGATTGTTAGCACATTCACGTGTATCTCCTTTCTTCGGCAGGGGTAAGAACACTGCCTTCTTCCAATCAGCTGGCCATTTCTTTCTAATCCAGATTTTGTTGCAGAGTCTATGAATGATTTCAACACCTTCTCGTCACTCTCTTTCAGTAGTTCAGCTGAATTATCTACACCTGGAGATTCCATTTTTCAATTTCTTCATTGCATGAATGACCTCACTGATAAGATATCAGGCTCATTGTCCACAATATGTTTGTCTTCAATGTGTTATCAGCTTCTCACTTCGTCTTCTTGTGAAGTATATAACTTTCAAAATACTGTTTCCATCTTGATTGATTCAATGTCCTCCGTAAGGATATTTCCATTCTCATCCTTCAGCACGTTCAGTCTTGAACAGTTTGGAAGTTAGATCTTTGATACTTTGTACATATCTTTGGTGTTCCTGTTCGGCAATCTCTTTCCACTGCCGCACATTTCATGTTCATGACGACGTTTTATTCCCTTCGTATTTGACGTTGAATTCTCTGCTCAGCTCACTATACTCTCTGCATTGATCTTTGTTCTTCAAACCTGTGACTTAACATTTCTTCGATGATCAGCCAATCTAAATACTTCACCTATTAGCCATGGTTTTTTTCTTCTTCTGGCACCTTGGAAGCGTTCTATGAGCTGTTTTGACACCACTTCCTTGATGCTTTGCCAAAGTACTTCGGAGTAGAGTCTTCAGAGTCCTTTTCTAGCAGACTTTGGAACTGGTTTTAACTTCCACTCTGTATTGTTCATTGATCTTGGTTACATCAAATCTGACTGGTTTTTGCTGCCTCTTTATCCTTCTCAGTTTCATTTTCATGGTACAAACGAGAAGTTGATGATCAGATCCACCATCTGCACCCGGAGGGTCTTCGGTGACATGAAACTGGATCTCCATCTGCGTTGAACTAATATGTAGTCAATTTGATTTCTCGTTCTTTGATCCGGTGAAGACCAAGTATAAAGTCGTCTTGGATGCTGTTTGAATTGGTATTAATAATGGAAAACTGGTTTCCTGGCAAAAATCCACAAGCATCTCACCTCTCTCATTTTGATCTCCTAACCATAATTACCCATCACATGTTTATTAGTGCTCCTCGCTCCAACTTTAGCATTGAAATCACCAGTGACTATTCGAATGTCTCTCTTATGGATGCCATCTATGGTCTGCTGAAGTTGTTCATAGAACTGTTGGATTTCTTCATCACTTGATGCAGAGGTAGGTGCATACGCTTGGATTACTGTCATATTCATTGGATTGCCATGAATGCGAATAGTCATTATTCTATCGTTTATTGGTTGTACCCTAGCACACATTTGGCAACGTCTTGGTTGGCTATAAAGGCAACTCCACGTTTATTTTAGTCTCTGCTCAGAGTGATACACTACATGTTTATCGAGTGTCATGAGGTGCCCTTTTCCTGTCCAACTTATATCAGAAATCCTGCTAAGTGGACATCGTTCTATCTAGTTCATTAGTTAAAATGTCTAGTTTGCCCTGATTTAATGTTCGTACATTCCAGGTCGCAATCTTAATAGTTGATTTCCAGAGGTTACGTCTGACATCACTCTCCGTGGGGTTATCAGCTTCCACACCTCCTTGCGGCTTTAGCGTGACAATATGCAATTGTACATACAATACATTGAAAAGTAATTTTTTTGTTAAAGCCCACCAAAGGTTTGGGATTGAGAGTACATGTAAGAGGGATCCAAGTGTGGTCTGTCCATCTGAAATGCTAAATTAACTTTGCAATATACATACATGTACACCATGTATGTCTGATTTCATCCAAACTTTGAAATGCATTAACATGTTGAATATAATAGATGTGAGGAGTGTTTAAAATTTTTGGGGTCTTCTTTGGTTTCCAGGGCAGTCATCAACCTTCTTGGCATACTGTCAACCAATTTAGCACTCATTTCACGGCCAATACCATTCCAAGTTCGCTGGAGCATGTCCTGGAGCTGCTGGATGTTGGATGGTCAGTCTAGAGGGCACTGTTGCTTCAAAATCACCTCTCATGTGATAAATGGGGAATAAATCTGGGCTGTGAGGTACCCTTTCATGCAGGTTAAGATGTTTCTGTTGCAATATTACTTAATATGGGTTGCTGTGTACTTGGGGTCATTGTTATGTTGGACCGTAAATGACGACCATTCAGACTTGAAACATATGGAGTATCTGAGCCATTCTGAGGGGCAAGATTATCCTGATAGCTTCATAATTCATGATGCCATGTTATAAAATTCATCTCTTCAACTCTATTGGCTGCCACACAACTCCAAATCATGAAACATCCTCCACTGTGCTTCACTTTTGGCTCCAAGCATGACTGACTGAAAGCTTCCTACAAGACACACATGGTCCCGTGCATCATATCCAATCACTTTTGCACTAATTAGGTCTTAGGACAAAGAGCTAGAACTCAGCAGGCTTGTTCACATGTTTTTTGCAAAAGCATTACGCTTTTTTGTTTTAATACTGTTCCTTACATTTGGCTTCTTTCTTGCCAATTATTCCACTTATAGTCAGTAGCCATTTAGCCTGTTGCAGACACTCTTGAGGGCACCCAGTCATTCCTCAGCCTCTGTGGCCTTGGATGCCATTTTCTTTGGTCGCAAATTGCATATTTCATGCTACTCTCTTTCTATCAATATCATCATGAAAACGGATGTCCGAGACTACTTTGCCTCTTAGAGGCTCCCATTTGCGTGAAGCTGATTGGTCTTCAAGTTGTGTTCCAACATGACAGGGACCCCAAGCATGCAGGGAAGCATATTAAAGCATTATTTTGGCAGAAACTTGTTAAGAAGCTAGAAAAGGCACCTCAGATCCCAGATTTAATCCCATTTAGCACATGAGATGTGATCTGAAGCACCCTCAAGACTCACATCAACCCTCCAGCAGCTCCAGGACACGCTCCAGCGAACTTGGAATGGTATTGGCCGTGAATGTGCTAAATTGGTCGACAGTATGCCAAGGAGTTGATGACTGCACAGGAAGCCAAAGAAGTCCCCAAAAGTTTAAAAAATCCCTTTAAAAACCCATCTTCTGAAGTGTCAAAATAATTTTTGGGCCATGAAAATTGCAAATGGCGGTCTAGAACTTCCAAGACTGATGGAACATTTGAATTTAGGTTTCAGGTGTGGTGACATTACCTACCATCTGATATAAATAGTAATTGAGATTTCAAACCAAAACGATTTGTTTAATTTCATTTTTTTCAAAGTGTAAAAATAATTTTGGGGGACACTGTACATGAATAAGATTTTACTCATTCCAAACATGGTCACAAGTAGACAAAATTGAATGTTTGAACGTCTACCGCTTGCATTTAAATGTATAGACGAAACTGAATTCTTTTCACCTGTTTTCTAAATTGAGTGGTGTTATTTCAATTTATTTTATCAAAATTTATCGATTAAACAACATAACAGTCAAATTGAATCAAATTATTTCCTAATTGAATATTGATGATTCTGATCGTCATTCAAATTTGTTCTAGATTAAATGCTGTAATACACCATTTGGGTGCTGTTTTTACAATTTTGGGCGAAAAAGACAAATTAATATTATAAAATTTTTTTTTTTCCCTTTCATTTTTCACAACTTAATGTTTTGTTGACCAAAAAAGCAACCAGATTTCTTCCAGAAATCTAGAATCATTTGTTCTCTATCAAATAATTCTTCATTTCTTTACTCACTATTTAATTCTTTTTTCTTTTTTTTCTTTTAGTTCAGGCCTTCCGTAGGATGTGAGCTGTCCTGAGCAAGCTTGCCTTATGTATCTTTTCAAAGAACTCCTCAATTTTGAGATGAGCTGAGAAGCTTCTGTGTCTCCTTGTTACAGTTCCTAAGGCTCACATGACTATTGGTAAGTACCTTTGGCTTCACCTCCTAGATCCTTTCTACAGCTCTCCCATGCCAGGTTGTTACACTTCTGGTCATGCTTTCCTCTTCACATGTACCCCAGCTCTGTTGTTCCTGAAATTGCATATTCTGTGATGCAACTTTACTTTCATTTTTGTTCGTCTCGCCCACCGGAGATGAATGCGAAACATTGGGATCCAAATGGCGCCTACGGGTCTGTCGTCTGGCCGTCCGTCACACCTGTAAGACTCTCTTATGATGCATAATTAATGTGTACAATGGCTACCAAACTTGGGTAGTAGATATCCTAGGGGTACCATCATGTTGCCGTGCTGTCGGAGGTCACATGGTGAGGTCAAAGGTCAATGGGTATAAGTCTAGTAAGCAATTGATGGACCAAAGTTGCAAAGTAAGATAAATTTGTTAATATTCACTAAACCTTTTCTGAAGGTGTATCTCAGGCGTTAACTTGTCTAGTAATCAGGAGGTTTTGGATTTGAATCCCGATGAAATCTCATTTTCTTTGCTCTTTATTTCATATTATTTCTGGTCAGTTTCACCTTTGTTCAAATTTGTACAGTTCTACAACGCTAATTAAGATAACACTTTGACTCGCCCTTGAAAAATTACAATTTTGGGGAATTTGCCCATTACTCTTGTACAAAGGAAACATACATTTGGAGGCAACAGCTATTATTCTTAGGTGACATGTATTACTGGCATCCATATACAGTGCATCCCAATAAAAGTAAACCCAACTTTTAGAGCCTTTTATTAAAATTGTATTACTTAAGTGTCATTATTTTTATATCATATCAAAGAGTAACCCATATTTTATTCATTGATACCAAAATCATACCTGTACTGTCAAGGATGACTGACCACTTGAGTTTAGAAAAAAAAAATAGTCAAAGGCAAATTGTTCCAAATTTTATCAGTCTAAGCAATCCTGGCTTTCTGCTCATTTATTCTTTTATGAGCCTTCCTTAGTCCATTCATAAGGGACAATGGATTTCTTGGACTATTGAAATGCAAGTGCTTCTCCTAGTGGTGGTATCTCACTTCGCAGAGATGCCACCGCGAGGATAAAAAGTATTACTTAGAGATGTCTGATACTTTATTCTGTCGCGGAGATGTTATTAACTTTTCAATGATATAAATATCAAAACGATTAAAATGTACCTAAAAAAAAGCTATCAAGGCTCCAAAGTCGGGTTATGGAACTTCAATGTGATCAATAATGTGATCAATAACAAATTAACGCATTTTACAGCATTTGACTTTTGACTTTTGTCCGTATTCAGATATTCTTTGCATTGAAGCATGACACACTCTTTACATTAGGATATCAATAAAAAGGAATATATTTCCTACATGGTATAAAACAACAGGAATGACCAAAACGTACCCACAAACTCATCATGTCACAAATTTTAGTTGTGGAACTTTTTTGAGGGTTTGTACATTAGTGGTCAAAAGTTTGAGTACACCTGATGTCAGCTATGTTCAGATCATTTTTTATCAATTTTATGTCCAGAATTCAGTCCAAAGTATTGTTGAAGTACAAAAAACACATTATGCAAACAATATAATTGATGAATATTGAATTACGCCTCTTTGGAATTCAGAAATTGGTCAAAACATACAAAAAGTGCAAAAATATGATATTGCTCTAATTCATTCAATTTCTTAAGAAATGGAAATCTCCTTCAATAACAATCCTATCAAACGTGAAATTTTGCATAGACGTTGAGGCACATGTAAAATTTAGTGCTGCAACGTTTGAAAGTATTTTTTAATATGGGCTATTCCACGGTTACTCACGTTACATTTGGAGACACCTTGACTCATACTTGGAGCTGTAACTCCATTATTATTGATAGGAAGTAAACATCTTTTTATCACAACAAAGTACACAGTCTGACTATCCTTTGTATAAAAACAAAACTTGAGAAATTTTATTATGCTCCTGGCAAATCTTTAAAATGTGTCGGTTACTCACGTAACATGATTTGGACATGCATAAAATGAAAAGTCGACATCAGTGAAAAGTGTCCTCATACAAGGCTTTTATGGAAGTTGATTATATCCATTTCAAAGAAGTATATTAGGGAGACAAAATTTGTATATATATTAAAAAAATAAAGACACATGGTTTTCACTAGGGGTGCAGATGAAGTGGTTACTCACGTTACGGTTACTCACGTTACATTTTGTCCATGTATGGTCAACACATAAAAGTCACTAAAATTCAGTAAGTGTTGTGTAGGATGGCCTCTCTTCTTACCTCCCTGCTTTTTGATGGCACAGTGGTATACATGTAATCAACTTTAACCGGTACACTGCTAAGGGCAGAAAAGTGGCCCATTTCCATGTTTTTCTTAATTGAGGACTAATTAGGGCACCTAAACTATGATGAAATGATGAAACATATTTAATTTGAAGATATAAACAATATAAATTTGAAATTGGATGCTTATGTGAGATTTTATAACAAAATACGGCTAAAAATGGCAAAATTGTGCAAAATACCGCTAAATTATGCACATTTCGGACTACGCGGACATTTTGAAATTCATGGCTTATGACGCAAATATTTTAAAAACTAAATGAGATAAAACAAATTTCATTTTTAGGTTCCTATTATATCATTCTACAAGATTAGATCATAAATTGAAATAACTAAATATGTTTGAATATTGAAAATATTAATAATTCATATAATTTTTTGAAAATATGACTTTTTCGATGATAAATTTTCATCTTGAAACGTCCAAAAAAAACTCGTCAAAACTATTTGAAAATCAAAATTCAATACATATGAAATAATATGATTATTAATTCAATATATGACTATGAAAATCATATTTTTGCTGAATATTTCAAAATTATGGGCTCTAGAATTCCCCAAAAAACTTTTAAAAAAAACCCTCAGCAGTTCACGGGTTAAGGGCATTCAATGTATTGTTCGAACACTCTTTAAAGTTTGGTTTATCTAAACTTTGAGTCTTACTAATGCACTCTCGCATTGCGAATACTTCTATTCAATTTGTTGTGTGATTGTATGACCACTGATATTTTGATGAAAAAAGAGTCACATCAAAGAGGTGTACCCTCATTTTGCTTTTAATTAAACAAAAATAACTTCACAACTCACCATGAGACTTAAAACTTGACATCCCACAGAAAATGTTACCTAACTTCATAATTTTTACTGGTTACTCACGTTACATGATGGTTACTCACGTTACACGGTTACTCACGTTACAGTTTTTCTTTATCATTTTTATTAAAATGGGTATTTTTTTATGATTTTGATAGTCATCACCGTGTCAAATATTGTTTGAAGGAAGAGAATTTAAAGTCCCACCAATTAACTGTGAAGAATTTTTCTCTCAGAAAACAAAATCAGTTTTTTTGGTTACTCACGTTACATCACCTGAGCGGTTTACAATATTTCTTTTTGAATGAGTACTACAAATTTTCTTGAAAAGCTGTTGTGTATTTTAAGTAATTTGACTCTTCTAAACTTCAGAAATATATAAAGTGGTATGATGTTGCAATAACAAAATGTAATAAGGCATATTTCATTTTTTACTATTTTTCTTGTATTTTGGTACGAATGGAAGACACAACTTTCGACCATTTTTTTCCAAAGTATATGAAAATAAACTTTTAATTTTTTGTTCCTGAAACTATCATGTAGAAGGACTAAAAGTATTTAAAAATTCAAAAAAATATTGAATTTGAATTTTTAAGCTCATGTCCACCAACCTATGGAATTGCCCATATGTATTTGCAAATTATTATGCAAACTAGGTGTGTTATTTTTCATATTTATTAATAATTTATGAAAAAAAAAACATTTTAAAATTTGCTGAATATAATAATCAACAACATTGTGATTAAAAATTAGAGTTTGAATTGAATTCTTGTGTATTCTTATGTTTTATAACTTTCTTTTGTTTAATAAAATTCTTTTGTCTTCTATTGTTGTTATCATTATAATGTATTTCTTACATTTTGTAAGACTTTCATGAAATGCAATCAAAATGTTCTATGTTTATATATTCATGAATCTTGATATTTTCAAGACGATGAGACTTGATCCCCAGATACACAATAAAAAGTTTATATTCTCTTTGAAAAACAATAGGCTACTCTCCCCTTTCTTAACATCCTTCAATAGCTTATGAATAGACATTTGGGTCTTGAGTTTAAACAGAAAATGTTTACTTTCTCCTTTAATTCTTTGGATAGAAAAGAGAAAGAAAAAAAGTAAGAAATTGAAGGAATAAAGGATTAAGAAGCAAAGGAAAAAGAAGAAGAAAAAAATGAATAAACATTCATGTAATGAATATGAGCTTCGTAAATTTTAAAAATCAAAACAACAAGAAGATGAAAAATAATATAGATGTAAAGTGATAGTAGTTAGTAATTACTTTCATCATAAAATATCATGAAAACTTAATAATATGGTACTGGCCAAAAGAAATTGGTAGCCTAATGTTGTCTGACAGGCTTATTAGTTTTTGGTATATGTATACAGTGCGTCCCAGATAAAGGTATACCCAACTTTGAGAGCCTCATATTAAAATTGTATACTTATCTGTAATTAATTTTAATTTCATAACAAAGAGTAACTCATATTCTATGTAATGATACCAAAATCATACCGATACTTTCGTGGATGACTGAACGCTCGTGTGTTTAAAAACATTGTCAAAAGTGATCTGTACCAAGTTGTCTGAGAAGCAGCCCTGGCTTTCTGATCATTCATTGTTTGTTTGAGGTCAGCCTTCCTGAGTCCATTCATTAGGCACAAAGGATTACTTGATCTATTGACATGCAAGGGCTGCTTTTGCTCAAACTTGGGACGGGGCACTTTTTACGGTTGTTTTTTAAAGCCCAACTGCTTAGTCATTCGTCACAACACAGGTATAAGTTTTGTATCATTGAAAAGAATATGAGTTGCTCTTTATCATGATATAATTTCAAGTCACACAAGCTATAATACTGTAATATGAGGCTCTCAAAGTTGGGTATACTTTTTTCTGGGACGCACTGTATATATATATTTATTCTCTTTTCATGTTTGTTGGTTTTTCTTCCTTTTTTTGGTATGGCTAAAAGAGAAAAGAAAAGAAAGAAAGAAGAGAAAAAAAGAAAAGAAAAAAAAAGATAAGGAAAAAAAAGAAAAGAAAACAAGAAAGACCTATGCTCAAGGCATATTATATTAATTTACAAGAGGTTGATTTGATGTGAGACAATTTTTCTTTAATGTTGTAATGGAAATTATTTCTAAAAAATAAAAACAAAATGAAAAAAGATAGAAAAATAAATTTACTTTCTAGATGGGAAAATAATTAAACAAAAATTTTGTGGCAAAAATAGTCAATTATGACTGATTGCTAAATAAAACCAAATACTACTACTACTACTACTACTACTACTACTACTACTACTAACGACTACTACTACTACTACTACTACTACTACTACTACTACTACTACTACTACATGTACATGTATAGAACAATGCAAGTGAGAAATGCATTCTATGCACAAACAGAAAATATTTTTGTTAGTGTGCAATCTACATGTACCTGATTACCTACCCGAATACTGTTTTCTTTGTAGTAACTCTTCAATAAGGACTAATTTAATCATATTCTGACTGTTGAGGGGTCACAACCTTTTTTACCAAGTATATAGGGCAAGTCCACGCTATTTTGCAATGTAACAAACGGGACATTCAGAGACAAAAATAGGCTTTTTGGATAAATCTTAAATTGAAATCCCAATCCTTAGGTATATGTTTGAAGGTACTTTTAAGAAACTTCAACAAAATCATAAACAATAATTGAAATAACTCGATTCATTTTTAATTTATGATAATTTATTCGTTCGTAACACATGGGACCAGAAAGAAATGGTGTTTTTCAATTTTGAATTTGTTCACATGATACTAGGAATTTAAAGAGCAGATAAAAACTTGCATAGTCACATCCTCTTAACCATGTAATAAACTTTGTAAATACATATTTTAATGTCAATATAGCCTCACGTTTTCGGGCAAGGTCAAGTTTTATAAAATATGACATGTAACACATGGGACAGTAACACATGGGACAATTATTCCATGAAATATTTTCCATTAAATATTTGGTGTAGCCAAGGCATAGCAACATGTTTTGTAAAAAAATCCCGCTGATAAAACAAAAGAACCATAATACAACACATTATGATTACAATAAAAAGTAAATATTTTGTTTCATTACTTGAGGTGGGAGGCGAGTAATAAAACTTCATTATTTTACATCAGTTCAGTATCTTTTGTGAAACTACTTCTGAGACATGAATACTTAAGGAATAAAAATATGGAAAGTTATGTGCTAGGTTTGTGATATTTTCGCCAGAGGAAGCCAAGATGATATTGAAACAGAAAATGTGTACTTTTTGGTTGTATTCCCATAACAACCTTTAGAAATATTGGTTGAAAATAACATTTTTAATGCATTTGATCATTTTTTTCCTGAATATTAATGAGCCTTGTGACGTCATATGAGCTTGAAATGACTTTTTGACCTCATTTGCATTAAGTTTATTTCATACACTTTGTGGTGATATATGATACTTTATATGTACCTTTAAAACCTCACTGACACACTTGACACAAAAATGGTCGAAAAGCTGAAAAATCGCCACCTCGGGAACAAATAGCTTGGACTTGCCCTATAACACCCATGACTGCTGCGCAACCGCTTCCAATCCTACATTTGGTCATTTTCAATCTAAATGAGACATTTAGCTCATTTAGCTGAAATTTTAATGTGGCTCTGTGCCTTTGAAAATGCAAATTAGGATCTGAAATCAACACAAAGGCTTCTTTACAATGCAACCAATTATTTAAATTTAAAAAGTTTTGTGATTCAGTTTTCTAACGCCGAATAATTGATAAAACAGTAATTTGCACATTTGGGACTATGGTGCTTTAAATGCCTCTTATTCTTATA
>CALNVZ010002753.1:25678-42153 GCA_940671915.1 Paracentrotus lividus
CAGCCCTATCCCCGGCTTCGCGGCCTCTGGGGGCACGTTGTTTTCGGTATAAATAGGCCTTTATGTATATTATCAGTGCACTCTCTACTCACCGGACAGGCAACCTTTAGCAAAATAAAACCCAACAAACGTATCTGTGACTGCAATCATCATAGAAGCTCTCTCTCCATGCGCCAAATAACAACCTATAAAACAAGTTAATAATATTAGCATCTGCCGCCTCAAAAATTGGTCCCATGTTCATTACCCCCCCCCCCCCCCCCCCCCCCCCCCCCCATCCACTCCCCCTTCACAACAGATTGGTCGAGAAGTCCATTTTTTAAAAACCTTTATGGAAACTTGCATATTCATGTAATAATTTTTAGATCACGCCGTGCAATAAACATGCGCGCACTGTAATAGGGTATTACACGTGTATGTATGGGTTTTCCACATAAATGGGGCAAAAATGGCGTTTTCCGTATATTGCAGTCGTAAATTTATAGCGTTATATCTTTTTATTGGAAAAGTGTATTGCTTTTTCTCTTTCACATACTCTTGTCTATACATTGGGGCACATTTCTGAAAAGTTTCACGCTTCAGGTCTTGACATGATTATTACACGAGGTAAAACAATAAATAGATAAATATTAATTTTTTGAAAAAAATGAGATAAATCAAGTTTAACGCTTAAAATGTTACCTTTACTGAATATGATTCTTATCAAAAATAGTACCAAGTTATAGGAAATTTTATTATCTTTAATTTGATACCAAACTCAGGGTATTTAAAACTTTGCTTCAACCATTTTTCTTCAGAATACATTGTACTAATTTTTGTAAAAGGGGCGGCTATTTTGGACGCCCCCACCTGTAGGGACCCTCCTGCAGCTGATCTGAAGAGTAGTCCGCCCTAGCGATGTTGGTTAGGGTCCATACAACCATCCTAGATAGGACTACTTTTTATATCTCGACATGTCAGCTCCTTAAAAAATATAGGGTTTTGCTCCCTGGGTATATAGATGTAGCTTTTTTCACCGTAACAAGGTAAATTGCTTGATTGTGAGCACCTTGTGATAACAGGAGTCGACCATGTCACTACTACTGTGACAGCAACTGCATGTATTCATACTTCAACTAAATAATAAAAATTGATTACATGTATCTGCTATGTAATAGAGAACAAGATATATAAATATTTAACATAATTATCTGCTAAAGAAAATGACCAAAAAAAATGTAACCGGTTTGTTCTGTAGGTAATTTTGAAAATTGATATCACTCTTTAGCAAATCATTCCCAAAAAGTAGAATTTAATGAAATCGGTTTTATTAGGTAAAGAAAACAATACTGGGTCAAAATGTATGAAATCATTTTAATGTTTCATTTTTTTTTTTTTTTTAATTATTATTATTAATATTTTATTTATTTATTTATTTATTTTTATTTTTATTTTTATTTTTATTATTATTATTATTATTATTATTATTATTTTATTTTATTAATTTTTTTTTTTTGGGGGGGGACTTGTATTGAAATAGTATGTGATATGATAACCACCACAATGCTTTTGTTCAAAATCTAGCAAGGTTTGCTGTGTAGATGTATGTTCTCATCTATTATTTGATACTTCCATATTCTATGATCATCATTAAGTATATAAATTGCCATGAAATCAACCTTTTCCTTCCTCGTTTTTCTTTGTTAGATGGCATGAGACAGACATTCATGACTAAGATGTTTTGGACTAGAGAAGACACACTAAGAGTGAGCCCAGGATTTGTGTCAGGAAGGGCTGTTTATCCCTGATGTAGTTGCCAAGCCACTGCAACATCACGATGTAAAAATAAAAAATAGAAAGTTGCTCTTCTTTTCTCTAAGGAAGTCTTTGATGCTCTCTGTGTCCTTCAATTTCTTCAAATCTTCAGCTAAGAATTTCAGCAGAATCCCCTTGCCTTTTATGGTGTAGAAGATAAAGTGTAATTTATGGTATCAGCAAAAGTAATTACACAATTATGGTAAAACCTATGGACCATTATCAACATTAAGCTAATAAAACTTTGAACCAGTTTGTCTGAAATATCAGTAAAATCCACACTTTAGATGAGATGGCAGAGATATTTATTTATTTATTTTTTTTTTCGTTTTATTTACCCAGGGTAACCCCTTCAGTAAATTAAATACTGTTATACTTGGGGGCCCTGCATATCAAGTTAGTAATATTAATCATAATTCTTCTGTCATACTTTTATTTGCCTTAGGTAAATAAGGTCACGGTATGCGAAAAATGTTTCTGGAAATGCTAATGCATGAAGACAAGCCCAAAAGAAGAGAATTATGAAATACTATAATTTTATGAGTAACGGGAATCGAAATGAAAACAAATACAGTTCAATATGGAAGGAAAAATGTATCATAGATTTAAACAATCTTCTAAATCCATGACTAATACATTTCTTAGGCCTTAAAACAAAATAGATCTGTATCTTTCATTTGAATGACAAGTTAAAAAAGGCTTGATTAGTAGAGGCATAACATACAAATTACCCTATTCAAAACATGTAAACTTTTTCATACCGCCACAATAAATATTACTCTGTTATTATTACTTTATGTTCATATACTTACCCCTATCTAATACACTTTTGTAGAAATATGCCCCCAAGATAAATTTTTTGCAAAAATTTACATCAATTTAGCTCACTAAAAGGGAAATTAAAGAAGAAGAAAAAAAATGAAGAATCACAGTTAAATATAGTTGTGCTCATAAGTATTCATAACCACTGTCATATTTAAAGTTTTTTTCAGTTGTGCTGCCACGGGATGTGTTTGTCAAACTTTCTGGTGATCAGTAATATATATATTAATGAGCGCAAACATTATGACAGTATGATAAGAAACTTAACTTTCATTAACCTCATGGACCATCCAATTATAGGCTTAATGACGCAGAATTGTAAATCTTTTTTCAAGATACAGCTCTAATACTACCATCTTGCAATTCCAAACCTCTTCTACAGTGTTCTGTGTAGTATTCTCAGAATTCTCGATTAAAACACTTCCAGGGCCAACTCAAGGTCGATAAGAGTCTTTCGTCACTTCACCTGTGACTGCAGCTCCACAAATGCCACATTCCTTGGATTCTTTGCAAGACTTGATTTTCATCTCGGACATTGATATTGATGTTGCTGAATACAATAATTGCACTATCCAGCTTGTGAAATTGTTTGAAAAACCTCAATGGGCATGGCAAGAAGTTCAAGATGTCTCTTGAAACTAAAAAGCCTCCTTGAGGCCCTAACTACCCACAATTATGGAAACCATTTGACCAGCCAGAGATAAGTATCACAAATCGAATAATGCAAAGAGGAGATCTGTATAGAAACTGCCCATAAAACCCAATTTTTGCGTCAGACCAACTGGGTCTTTTGCAGTTCTGAGCTCAGTTAAACAAAGATTATATCTTTTGATCCATGATTTTATAAGTTAATTAAAGTAAGGTAGATTGAGGAAAAAAGGACTTTTTCAATCTGATGAAATAAGTCTCAAATAAAGAACATTGTCCTGATTATAGCACATGGCATCCCGTAACAATTATGGATTTTCTTCTTTGCTGGTAGCTTTAGAAATCTCTTGAGAGTAAGAGGCATCCTGATAAAGACGATTGTATTAAGATAATGGATGAAAACGTGCAGAAGTATTCTTATGAAGGTTAAAGGCCCTCGCAAGTCGGAGATCGTGGGGAATGCGCGTTTTTCTTGAGCTCCATTAACTCATACACAATCTACAGTGAGGCTTACGCAAGGGTCGGCCTACTGGGGATTAACATTCGGACAGCACGAACATGACGAAGTTTACCGAATTCAGTCAGTCAATAGGGTCAATAGCTTCGGATTAGTTTATAGACTCTCAACGGGTCTCTTCGTATTGATTCAAAGAGAGGACTTGTATAATACTCCATTTCAAAAACAAAACATAGGTTAGATTTACTTCGGACTTCTGGTTAGTTAGTCTAGCCATGAAGGATTAACCGGATTAGCTCCAGACGGGTAGGCGCTGAAGATTACGCAACACGCCTCAGGCTCTAATTGGAATGTTATCATTTCACCCGAGATAAGGTGAATTCCCCATGTTTTATCAATTATACGTCCCTTTAACTTGGACAGCATTGGACATACCAAAACAACAATGTTCCAACGCATATGGCCAATTTAGTCAAGAAGTGGATCAAGGGACAAAAGTAATGAACGATCTGGAATGGAAAATTTGAAGACCTGACAAGAATTCCACTGGAAATTGTCTGGGAAGGTGAAGACTCACATGATGGCTCATAGACCATGCAACCTGACTCAGCCTGGAGGTATTCCAGAGGACTCACGAAACAAACCCCACAGAGGACCTTGAGAATGGCTTTGGACATTTGCAAGAACTATTTCAGTTGATTATTTGAAGAAAAATTCAAGTGTGGTTATTAAGCAGTAAATTTAACTGAGTACCAATAGGGTATGAGTACTTGTGAACATGGTGTTTTCCTTAAATCTGTCAATAAAATACCCCTGGAATACCAGATTTGTCAAAATTTTGAATTTTCTTAATTGTTCAGTTTGTAGCATACTAATCACCAGACAAAACACATCCAGTTAGCAGCATGACTCAAAAACTTGAAAAATTAAAGGGGTATGAATACTTGTGCGCACAACTGTATTTTTATCAATAATATGACAGTTGAATGAAAGAGCATGGAACATCAATAACTTTGCTTCATGCAAGTTTTGTCATGGTAGCACAATAAATATTTAAAGTCTTTTGCAGACAATTTTTGAGGGGAATTGAATATCTTGTAAATTTCATACCAAACTGTATTGGCACAATCATTGAGTAAGATTAGATGATTAGATGAATTACTTGAGTCAGCGTTGCTTGGGGACTTAGTTAAACCGTAAAATTTACTTTGATCTGTATAGAACAAAGATCACACAAAAACATGCTATTTATGTACAAAATTCCTTCTCTTACATAAACTTTGGGATAGCTGTCCAAAAGTTTTTTGACACTAATATGTGTTAACAATACACTCTATTTCCAAATCATGGATCCTGTCAAACCAAAATTATGTCATTGTTAACTTCAAGAGTTATTATTTGGAGGAATGTTTCATAAAATTCTATCAAATAAAACTTAACAAAAGTTATGTTGAAATTTTAATAAATTATTAAATTAATGAGTTTTCACTTTTCGGCCAATCAGGGTAATAACTTGTTGTTACACTGCATCAGAAATACACCAGAAAGTAGATGATATTAACATTGTGCCCTCTTCACCATTATAGAGTATATACCACTACTGGCCATAATTAATTAGCCACCTTATGAATATAAAATTACAAGCCTTTCTGTTTAATTTGAAAGGGGGAAGCTGGTCCATTTTCATTCCTGAGAGCAGATGAAGACCAGTTGCAGTCATTTTACCAAAGGGGGGGGGAAGAAAATAGCCCCCTAAGATCTCATTTTGTCTGTTTCATATTTTCCCCATGACTGTTTACATGTTTCCTTCATACTTTTCTCAAAGAAGTAATGCCCATAAGGTGCCAATACAAGGTCATAGCAAGATGGTGGGGCCACAAAGAGCTTTTTACTACGGAAGTCGTGATTATTCAGCAAAATAAAATAAATAACTGTGACATACGGGTGGAAGAAAATTGCATGAAAATGTCTTTGCAATGAATGGAAAAGTGCTATACAGTGTGTCCCACAAAAAAAAAATGCTAATGGTACTTTGCATGGGTATAATATTAGAATTATAAAATTATATTGTTTTGTATTTTTACACCCGTAAATTACAATTCATGTACTAAAACTGGATGAAATTTTATGTGATATGATCCAATAATCACAAAGATATGAACATTTTTTCATCACACATCAGGAAACCTCTCCATCCAAGTTTTCTAAGTAGTACCGGGCGTATCGAATAAAAGGAAACCGAAGTTCGATCATTAACAATTAGAAAATTATTTCAGTAGTGATTATGAAATTTATATCACTGAAAAGTGCAACTCATTACAATTCTAATGATACCTCTCTCAGCTCACCAATATCACGCAAAGCTCAACCGCATTCTAAAAAATTTTTGCAAAATTATTAGTGGTTCACTTTCATGCTCCTTGGGATGGGTTGTTCAAATGTGTCTAAAAGGACACCCAACTTTGATCATCAATATATTTTTTTTAAATACAGTAGTGATTATGAAGTTTATATGACTGGAAAGTGCAACTCATTATAATTTTAATGGTACCTCTCTAAGCTCAGAATGTCATGTTTCAATGAACCCCATCGTTCTGAAAATTGTCTCGTAAAATTGTGATTGGTTCCTTTTCATGCTCCTTGAGATGAGTTGTTTGAATGTGCCTGAACATGATTAGCAATTCAAAGTAAAGCATTCCAATGATGTTCAATAATTGTTTTGATAAATGGGTTGGAAACGCCTACTTATTTTTTCCATCAAGCTTAAGTAATTTCTTCATGTTACAGCTCACAACAGCCCAGAGAACATTAAGTTCACCGTGGATAATGTTAGAAACATGACAGTGCATCATTCACAATTTTGCAAGATATTTTCAGAATAATGGGGCTCAGTGATGTGTGACATTGGTGAGCTGAAAGAGGTATCATTAAAATGGTAATGAGTTGCACTTTTCAGAGATATAAAACTTCATAATTACCACTGTAATATTTTTGAAATTATTGATGATCAAACTTGGGTTTCCTTTTATTCGATACAAGTACTAGTTAATACAAAACTTGGATGGAGAGGCTTTGTGATGTGTAATGAAAAAAAAAATGCGCATATCTTTTTTATTATTGGACCATATCACATAAAATTTCATCCACTTGTAGAAAATGAGTTTGCGGGTGTAAAGATGTAAACAATATAATACTGTAATTTTAATATTGGGCAAGTCCACTCTATTTGTTCCCAAGGTGGTGATTTTTCGACTTTTTGACCATTTTTGTGTCAAGTGTGTCAGTGGGTTTGTAAAAGTATATATAATGTGTCATTTATCGCCCTAAAGGGTATGAAATGAACTTGATGCAAATGAGGTCAAAAAGTCATTTCAAGGTCATATGAAGTCACAAGGCTCATTAATATACATGAAAAATAATAAAATGCACTAAAATGCTATTTTCAACCATTTAAAAAAAAGGGTTTGTCATAGGAGTACAACCAAAAAGTATGTATTTTCTTGGCTAACTCTGGTGAAAATATCACGAACGGCTAGCATATAGCTTTCCATATTTTTAGACTTAAAAATATTCAGGTCTCAGATATTTCACAAGGTTACTGAAGCTAATGTAAATCATGCATTATTATTACTCACCTCACCTTAATAGACATGAAACAAAATAAGTGTTTTTCTTTACATTTGTGTTTTGTATGTTCTTCTTTCGTTTACCAAAAAGAAATTTTTTACAAAAGATGTGCTTCCTTCCTCTCGGATTCGCGCTTTTTTGGCTTTTTGCCTCTTTGGAATATGTCTTGCTTTACTGCTTTTGTCTTTACCTTGTCTATCTTTTGTCTTTGCTGTCTTTTCTCTGCTCTTCCTCTTGTGCTATCTATTACTTCTTGCTCCTTTCTTTGAGTCTGCTTCTCGGCTCCTTGCTTTTTTTTCTTAGTGCCTTTTTGCTGTCTGTCAGTTCTTGTGATTTCTGTTGCTGTTCTCTAGTTGATTGCCTATTCAGTGCTGCTGTGTGCTGTTTGGATCGAAAAATTAACTTTTCTTAAGGAGTTCTCTACTTTTAATTTTTAAGAACTCGGGGTGACGGGAGTGAGTACAACCTTACCGATTTGAAAGCTTCGGCGTATTACATGAATACACACAAATAAATTCAATTCCATAACACGTATTCATAAATAAGATGATCGGGGATGCACCTCAACCAGGCCATCCCTACCCAAAACTACTTCTAAGCAAGTTATCCCCTAATTTTTTGAAGTCGCTGTGATGACGTCATAAAGTTAAGAAGGCTACGGCCAGGCATTGATTGGGTTTCGCCTTTATAAAACAGTTTGTATTGCTGATGTCAGAACAATAGAACTCCATGTTGTGCTAGAATCTTTTTGTTATGAAATGAATAGGGTAAATTCATTCAGCAGTTTAGCATGTAGCATTTCTTAACTATTTTTTGACGTCACACCGACGCACTTCCAATAATAAGGGGTAATTTTTAGGTATTGGGAGGGGTGGCCTGGTTGAGTTCGTCATCTTTTTAACTGAAATTAGTTTCTTTCTATGATGGACAATTAAAACGCTTAAATTGGGTATTGTTGTATGTTATGGGTAAAATTCATTTAGCTTTCGTCTTTATTATGATTTGGTGTTTTCATTCTCGGTCTCTGGTCTGGGGTTTTAAAGCGTTGGATAACGTCTATTTCACTATATTTAAAATTGCTTAGTCTGCTATAAGACTGCATATTAGTAGCGCTCCCAAGCTGACTTTTAAAGTTTCCAACATCTAATTTTGCATAAACAAACATGACCCTGTTCAAACTCGACCATGTTTTACCTTCGCATTATAACCTAACTCCTTCCTAGTTGTAATCCACAGCTCTTTCAACTTTGTAATCTGGCCGCATTCATATTTCTGGCCTAGTTCACTTTGATTATTATGTAAACTGTTTAGAGAGCTGAGCATAGTACTAATTTAAGAATAATAAAGAATTTGATGTCTCAATATCCAATAATGCTGTATTGCTTGTTGAGTACCTACATGCTATACATGATTAACTTGATAAAATAGTTCTTCAAACTTTTCAGGAGTATCAGAGCTGCTTTGTATTCAGATATCCCTTCAAGACATTTGAAACTTTGGCTTAAACAAAAATGTATGTTAATCTCAAGCGCTCATTTGATTAGTATGTTTATATAGCAAATTTATTTTGGGTATTTTTTGGTTTTTCACGTGACTTAGAACGAAATCTTATCAAAATTGTCACATAAAGCTCAATGAAAAATAAATTCAAATGTTTGATGATGGCAGTTCCACACATTGTACAGTGCTACGATCTCCCATGCTAAAAGTCTTAGCCTAGGCCTTTCGACCCTTACTTTGGTGTGTATTCCCAACCTGGGAGAGGAAGTTGTCGGATAATGGTCTATTTCCCATCCTTTGAGAGAGAAGATGTGGAGCTAATCTCTCGTCGCAGCCTCACTGGGTAGATATTATACTGCCATCCTCTCCTCCTTCGCAATCTGTCATACATGTTAGTCCTGCATACTGTTGATGTCTTGCTACTTATGGGCCATCTCCACCCAAAGGAGAGTACTCACTAGCGAGCTATGCCAACTAGACTCTGATTCATTCCTGCGGACTTACCATATCTGGTCAATTACTAATTTCACTGGGAAATTGCTGTCATCCTAGCTGTTCCATGCTCTGAATCAACTGCCAGTTTCTTGCTAGACGAAGTAGTCAGCTTGTTTTTCTTTGGTATACCTTTCTTTTGACCGTCTGGGCAAGTGTACATTCATGTCTTACGTAAGTGCATAATCTCCAGGAAATTCGATAGTTTGTTGGTCTGCCCTTTCAACAGCATTCTTAGCCATCTGCTAAGCACTCCAGGATCTAATTGTGCTTGCAAGTATCTTGCATTCCTTTTCCTAAAGATAGACATGGGAAGTTTGAATTGATAAGGATTGATGTCAACTTCCTCCATGTTTGTGGGAGGCGGGAACAAACATCATTTGGAGCGCTTGCTGTTTGTAGCAGAGAACTTGGTGTACCTGTTCCATCTTCTTATATGTCTTTCCAGGACAAGGACTGTGGTTCAAGGCTTCCAATCGACACCAAGCTTCCTTGCTGCACGAGGCAAACTGCCTTATCCATGCTTTACGAGACATCCGTTCACCTTCTCCCTTTACCTCTTAACTCCTCTCCTCTGCAACAGCGACCATGGGTAATTAAGTTAAGTGAAATGTCCAATTAATGCAATGTCGTTGTGCTGGAAAATAAACGTAGTTTAGCAGATATCCTTTGTTCTATCCTATTAGTGAATACCTGCTCATTGTATTTTCGTATCAGCATCGAAATGGCCATACATGCTGTGAAGAACCCAAACTCAGGCACCACAAAACTTCATTTTTACTTGGAAGTGGCAACATCTGTCCATGACATTTCCAGTCCATCTTTCGCATCACCTGGTTCATTATCTGGTTCTTATGTGAGATCAGCTCTATTGTAACTCAGTATTCACAAGCTGGACAGGGGCTGTTCATGTCCGCTATCAGTACTGTGAGCGTGTCTTGTCATCTACCCTTCCTTTTCCTAATGTCAATTTCCTTGATTTCTTTGGTTTGAACTTCATCTACAATCCGAGTTTATCAGCTGGGTTCCATCGGTTGAGTAAAAGTCAGGTCATACATAAAGCTTCTGTATTTCTTTGCAGATTTGAGTCCCAGGTCGATCTTAATACCTCTCAACCTGGAAATGCAGCCTATAATCATTAGTTTACTTCTCTTCTGCAAGAATTAGTGACTCGCTATAGCATAGCTACACCCCTGGAATCCCTACAGGTGGAGATAGCTGGTAAGCTGATGCGAATTCCTGTGGCAACCTCATCTGAAGTCCTGAAGATGGCAAGCAGAAATCCTCCACAAGGGAGAGTCCCTTGCATCTGCTCTTCTAACATGTACATCTAATGACCAACGCAGTACACCTTCCAATGTAATAAGAGTTCTTGTATGTTGATGACCTCGCAGTTGCCTTACATGAAATTCCATTGAGAGAGTAAAAAATAACTTCGTTAATATGCTGGGCAATCCCTTTCTATGAAATTCTGAACACTGTCACAATAAATGTCTTTCCACGCTCTAGAACACAGGTGTCCACGAAATGAGAATCAGATGCAATCACAGGAATCTGCATTACAATGCGTCAAACATCCCTTTGCTTTGTCGCTGATCTACCTTAAGGCATTAGATTTGGTTCCCGACATTTGCTAAGAACAAAGCAATAATTAGAAAGCCCTCCCCGGGAAAAACATTCTAGCTAACAGCTGGCTCTCCCAAATATGGGATAAACCTCCTTCCCCATTACTCTCTTCTATAATTATATATCATCTGCCAATTAGGACTGAAATCAAGACATAGTTTCCCCATTGTTTAGCTCTGCACACAATCGAAGACCATTCTCTGAGTGCGACCAGCCACCATCAATAGAATCCATACAAAGTCAGTAAGAATTCCTCTCTCATTCAGGTCTGATGACCATATGCACATCTGGTCAATAGCTCAACCACCTTAGTGAATGACTCAGTGCACTGGTGGAGATACGGACATTGTAAGTCCTAAACGTGGAATAATTGGATACAGCGATGAACATGGCAAACTTAGTGTGAGTGTGGGAAAGAGCAAACAAGGAACACCGTCTGGTATGCGCCTCACGCTGATGGAACTATTACCTCTTGTAGACGAGAGAGTAAACCCCAAGAACACAATCATGTAACAAAAAAAACACACTTGTCAGTTATCTATTCATAATTAAAAGCGACAATTATTGTCATGGTCTTGAGGTTGAATTGTGGGGGAATGTCTCTTAGTGATAGGGAAAGGTTGAGTACATTCCAACATTTATAGATGCAACTTCCTTGTAACCTGATTTTTTTCTACAAATTATAGCTTCTAAATACCATTAAAAGTATTTTCAAAGCTCATGATAATGTCTGTTCATGTTTCCACATACAACTACATTCCTCTTAAGGTAGTGACACGAATGGAAGAAGAAGTAGGCCATTTTCAGATGGTAAACACTGTATGAAGGCCTATTGTACACGCAGGATATGCGGGTGTGTGTGTTGTGTGCGAGCGTGTGTGTATTAAATATTATATATAAATAAAATAGCATTGCCATTCTGTGTGTGCATTTTGTCCGTTGCTGCACAATATGTTCTTTTGTCTATTTTGACCCACAGCACCCGCTCAAAACTATGGGTAAAATAGACCACAAGTTATTAATTTTTCAATGTGACTATTTTTCACAAGACCTCGTCAAAGTCAAGTGGAAAAACAAAGAGAAAATTGCAAAACAATGAATTAATGGCATCCATCAGAAAAAATATGATTGAGGGCTTAAAAAATTCTAAAACTTCTTGAAAGATATCTGCACTACAGCTTTACAATATGTTTTACTTAAGTTTGATGAAATAATAGGCATATTAAGAGTGCAGAACTTTGCAGAAATTGCATAATGGAATAGTTTCAAAACATTAATATTGATTGTTTCTTAAAATCTAATGCTTATTTCGAAGCATTAGTATGATATTATTTGAGTGTGAAAATAGGTACGGCATTATAGGAAGAAGTTGGCGAACACAACCAGGGGAAAATGAGATCAGAAGCTCAAAAGGTCAATTTGCGCCTCCATCTTTGTTATCAAATTAGAGTGAAAAACGGAGAAATCGGCCTTGGGAATTGGTCTTATCAGATCAGAACACTGTGAATTAATGTGAAATAGACGGTATCCCACTTTTACCTAAGCTGAACCTCATTGCTTATAGCATCATAGAAGTGTTCTCAAACATCATATAATGCTAGCCCTTAATTCTTATATCTTGAATTTAATAAACATATGGTTCTTATCTTTTATATTGTTAATAGCTCATTTAGCAAGTTTACATAATATTCCACTGTTGCTGCAAAGTACTCTTTCGCTTGCCCGTCCGTTACGATGTAAAAAGTGGCCACAACCAGGGTAGTAGATAGGAGGCGTACATAAGCTAATAATATGTCAAATTGGCGGCCACATTTGTTTATTGGCCATAAATTACCTGGTTGGGTTTGCAAGTAACGTGAGAACATCGGTCCTGCTGGTGAAGCGTCTTATCAAGATTCAGCACACTGAATTTGAATAGACTGTTCCCACTTTTTACCTTTATAAAATTGCTTCTAACAGTTTGGGTAGAGGCCTCTCTTTTTTAAAAATGGCTCTAGCTATATAACGGAAGCGAATTTTGCTTTCAAAATATTCACGGATTGAGAGTTACAGCAAAATAATTGTCCAGAAACTTCTGCGTTTGTCTTAAAATACTCTTTGCCAATGGTGAATTTAATTCGATCAATGTGAGGGGAATCCTGTTCTGGAATAATGTATGCAACAATATGCATTCCATTCACGATGTATGTTATCCATCCAAACAATCACAAAATACGGCCATTGATTTTCAGAATTACGCAAGTGCAGCCATTGTATTAATTGCACTAGAAACCATCTCATAACTCTTGGGTTTTTTATTAATACCTCTTTGGCCGATGTCAATGAACCTATGGCATTATAAATATTCTGCTACATGCTTCGTGAGCACGTGAACTAGAAAAACCATTTTCTCACGTATGACTAAATTGACAATTCTTACTTTGACTTGAAATATATTACATTCTTGTTGAGAAGTATTTTGTATTTTATTTTCACAAAAATCTGAACATTTCCACGTCCTCAAGGTCACAAGGCTACAAGAACATCATGCAGATGACGATAGAAGTTTCGGCTCGTCATGGTTATAGTGACTTTCCGAATACGTAATTTGAATCAAGATCACTGTTAGTTGAAGATAAGCAGAGCTGTGCGCCATGTTCGTGCATACTAGACTCACGGGTGAGGAAAGTTAAACAATAACATCTATGAAATTGCGAGATTTCACACTGTGTCAGGTATTTTGATTCTCCTCCATTGACTTTTATAGTACTTGACTTTGCATACAAAAAGTTTAACATCTACTGTGAAATTTTGGCATATTCTAATTGCCAGTTTTGTCCATTTTTGACTTGAATTATTGTATGAAAACTCCTGCAGCGTTCACTCCTAATTGGCATGATCTGTAATATACCATAGGCAAGAAAGTAAATCGCAGTTTGTGCATTTTTTTCTTAACTGCACAAAATTGCTTGGCACGCTTTTGTTGCTTAACCTCGTTGAAATTGACAAGCAAATTTCGTTCCGTGATGTTCGTGAAGCACAGTTTTGGTACTGACTTCAGTTCTGACGTGTATTGTATTAAAATCTGAAAATGGGTCCGATCATTCAGAGCTCAATGAGGTGATGATTTTTAGGCCTTGTGACAGCTGACTAAATAAATAAAAGATTGACATTTTTCGTCTGTCATTTCGACCATTAACCCACTGAAGCATGACTTGATGATTCTTTCTCCTCCTTATAATAACTTCGTCCTTTCTATGGTAGCTAATTTAAATTCTCGACTACTTACTGGTACTTTTATAATTTCGAATTTGAAAATTTAATTAAAATGCCTGACTGATTTTGATGTGTTATCTAGGTCTCTGCACTCTTTGTCTGCCGGGAGGGGTATTTCGTAAAATTTTTATTCTTGATTGGTTCAACATTCATTTATTCATTTCTTACACCATTGAAGCATTTCTATCTTTCCTAATTTGGTCATTGTTAAAATCTAAACTCAAACATATAAAAATAAAATACTATCAATAATGACAGAATTTACAGTCTTGGTCTGATCCAAAGGTATAACATTAAATGCTGTTAAAGGTAAAACTTTGATGATATTTTATGGGTTTATCAAGGGGTTTTTTCGATTCTTGCTTTTTGTTTTTTCAGCATAGAATGATGGAATAAAATACTTCCGAATTCTTCACCAATCTCGTTTTTTATCTTCAACCCCTCCCCTACGAAATAGGACCTTAGCATGTTCTCAGAATATGAGTTTATAACAATATAAAACAGTACACCTTCAGTCGCGTTTCTGTGCGGTTCAGGACAAAGGTGGGCTCCAGATCAGACCGGGAAAACAAAAAGGGGCCCCAAAATGAGAAAAAATGATCCAAATAGTGGCATTCACGGGGCTTTGACAACATAAACATTTTTCTGGAAAAAGTCCCACGTTGCTGAATGAGTCTGGCCAAGAATGTCGGCAAGATATAGCCAGGGTCCTAGCAAAGTTAAAGCAGGTGGGCCTAACAACATTATTCAATGAAATTTAAGAGTCATGTTAGCATATAGTCATGTCGCTTGAAGTCGGCAAATAAAAAAACAAAAAAAAAAAATCACCTTTATATGGACCAGGAGTAAATATTGAACTAAAAAACCCTTAAGATTTATTTTATTTATTTCTTTTGTATTTATTTATTGTTTATGTACCTTGCTTCCCAATAATGACACTAGGTCATCTTGAAATAATGCAACTTCGCTCTCGGGCCCTGTGGAACTCTCTTCACTGGACTTCCTTCTTCTTTCGCTCTCCAGGCTATTCATCAACATGGACTGTAAGACGTGTTTCAGTGTGCACGTTCTATGCACTTTAGGTATAGAGTGCTGGCCATTTTCTCTCTTGCTCTCACCCTTTGGGCTTTTTTTTTTCCTTCTTGCTGTATTTGCATTATATCTTATATATTCAGTTTTCCCATACACCATATGCGTAGTTAATTGCTGTTATATTTACTCTGTACTTATTAACCTTTTGGTTTATCTTACACTCTTATTTAAATTGAAATCTGTAGACTTGATCGTCATAAGTGTATTAGATCACGTTTATTTTATGTAATCCTATGATCTGAACACTATTTTCTGATAAGGCGAGCATGATTACCTTCGGTATGAAATGCGCACTGTATAAAAGGAAGTATTATTATATCCCTCAAGGCAGAGATAATGTTGCTGGAAGGTTTGCTTTCTCTAATATTAAGCAGTTACCGACCTAATTGGCGCCCTCTTTTCTGGAGTGTTATCAACGTCTTATCATGTTATATTAATACGTCGGTGATTACGAACCCGTCTTATACTTTGCATACTCGTCAGGTCCTTTCTAATCGTACCGGCAATGTCAACCGAAATTACTAAGCCGAAGTAGGCCATTCACGCTCAAGTGGCTTGCTTAAGAATAGCTTAGGTAACCTCCTTGCTCCATTCGTCGGCCATCACACATATTGCACTCTATCGCCAACATGATAGCCAGTTTTGCAGAAGAGACTTCATACGAAGATAGTTTTGTCTTCCAGTTAGTTTCCTTGGCTGATGTCGAAATTCAAAACGATAGCATTTGATCGTATTTGCTTTGTATGTTATTGAGCTCTATTACAATGTATCACCGAACATAAAAATATGAGGATCGAAGTTACCTACGTTAAGTGAACGTTGCCTATAGAGCTATTGTCGATCAGTTAAATCTCTTAGTTCACATTTTTTTTTTTTTCTTCAAACAATGAGTTATTGATTATAAAGGCTATATTATATTGCAGCCTACCCATCAAAAAAAGGTGCAAAGAGTCATTTGAAAAAAAAAATTTCATAGATCCCTACAGTCCACCAAACACTAAGGATTTAGTGGAAGAAGTAACCCAAGTCAAAGTTAGTGGAAGAATAGGCCACCTAAGTCCACCCAATCTTTGCGTCAATATTTGTTAGTGGCACTGAGGGGTGGGACACGCTTGGCAGCGGCCGACCGTATCTTAAGTAGTGTGGGATATCCCATAAAATG
>CALNVZ010002755.1:4959-23967 GCA_940671915.1 Paracentrotus lividus
AAAGAGAGAGATGAGACATCCCGCGAAGTGAGATAAGCCAACCCTAAAGTGCGCATAATGAGGGTGCCAACGTTTTCTTTATCTTAGGGAGACCCCTATTGACATGATTGATGTCTAAAAACTCTGATATGCATAATACGAAATGAAATTCCGCTCTAATTAGAAAATCTCTAAACCGTACTAAAAACCAAAATAAAAATAAATAAATAATGAAATAAATAATAATAAATAAATAAATAAACTTATTTATCATATGACTGCAGCTGAAATATTAAAGAAAGATCAGTTTCCTTCAGTACAGATACAGTTTGGTAGTCCAGTTCTAATCATTATTAAGCTTAAATTACTATAATGACGATGGCATTCCACCAGTATATAACGTAGTTTTTCAAAGAATGTCCAAGATGGACAAATTGCTGATTATGAAAATGTTTCGCCCTTATAAAAGCAAATATAAATGCAAGATTTCACGGTTAGTGAAGTTGCGTTACTTATCTCCACAGTACTTACCGTATTCAAAGTGTGAAGTTGGTTACTTATTCAGTTACTTATTCAAAAAAATATTGAACAGCTCCGTTTTCAAAAAAACGAAAGTACCATAAGGACGAGTATGATTCAAGAGGCAATTTTACAACAAAATAATGTCTCGACTCGGCAAAGTGGGGCTAATGCCTTGAAACTCGCAAAAATGGAAAATAACACTACACACTCTAAAAAAACTGAAGTGGCTAATTTATGGGTGCTCGTATAGTGATCTGCCACTTGAAGTGCTAAAATCAGCACTCTGAAGTGCTGTTTTAGCACTTACCCTAAGTGCTTAATTTATTAACAAAATGTTCATGGTCCGTAATTTGGGATTCGAACCGGCTCACCTTACATGGAAGATACGCCTGCGTTACCAATAGACCAACGGAGATCTCGCTAACTGGCTTTAATTAAATGACAGCATAGTAGATGATTAATGGCAAATTTAAGATAAGTTCATCATGCAACAATATGATCTGCTAGACAACCGATGAGATGTGAATTGCGTCTAACGTGCTGCAGCGAGGCTTCTCTGCAGGGGACCCAGTTTCGAACTGCCACAACGATAGTCACGCTACGCTTTGTTTGCCCATATTTGCTGAAAGCTTCAGCTTCAGCGTGAAGTGCTAAAACAGCACTTTGAGGTGCAGCTTAAAGCACTTTGATGCAGTCACTAATGCCAAGCACCTAAAAAAGTGCTGATTTCAGCCCTTGAAGAGGCTAAAAACAGCACTTCAGATTTTAGAAGGTGCAGGTAAGCCTATGGCTTTACGTGTATTTCAAAAAAATTTTAAACGACTCGTTTTTAAAAAAACCAAACAGTGTACCAAGAGGACGACTAGATCACGGCAATTCAAAAAATATTGTATTCGACTACTGGGTAAGTGGGTGCTAATGACCGCTTGAAATTCGAAAAATACGAAATAAAAACATGCACTTATTCAAATTTACAACGACTTTGCGCAAATAAACAAAACGTGACCTCAAGGCCAAAGTTGGTCACGGGCGAGTCAAAAAATATGTCTCGACTCCGGGCAAGTGGGGTAATGACCTTGAGAAAACACAAGAAATATGAAATAAAAGCAGGCAATTATTCAAAGTTTTACAAAAGACCATTTCCAAATAAACAAAATAGAGCTCAAGGCCCAAGTATGGCCACGGGCAATTAAAAAAAATAGTCTCGACTCGGCGTAGAGCTGGGAGCTTAATGACCTTGAACTCACTTAAGAAGAAATAACACACAGTTATGCCTATAGTTACTTATCCAAAATGACTTTTTTCAAAAGAAGCAAAAGGTGCCGTCTAAGGGACGAGTGGGACACGGGCCGTTCGGAAAATGTTGTCATGACCGGGCAAGTGGACGGCTAATGACCTTGAACACCCTAAATTAGAAATAAAACAACAAACTTGTTCAAGGTTTTTTCAATAATTTATCCCTATGGCCAGGTACCAAGATAAAAATGCCTGGCAGGTGACTTGTCCCTGAGGGTTGGGCAACCATAGGGATAAGAAACTTGCCCCCTGACATATCGTTCTAAGAACCTGCTCAGCCCCTTCGTCAACTTGGACAGAGTGAATTTTATTCAGATAATTGTAAAACGGATTCCAAAGAACTTGCTCTCTGGCAAGAGCCAGATATAAATGGCCTGGGCAAGGACTGTCCCACAAGGTCATCGAGGGTCTGGGCAACCCAAAATTACCCAGCTTTGCCCTGGCAAAATCGTTTTGAGGACCTCTAAGGCCACTTGAAACAGGCACACTTTCGTAATTTTTGAAATTTCTTCTAACAAGTTTTGACAACACTTGCCCCTGCCAAGTATCAGATATAAAATGGCCGGGCAAGACTGGTCCTCACAAGGTCACTGGAGGGTCTGGGCAACCCAAAAAACCCAGCTTGCCCTGCAAAATCGTTTTGAGCGACCTCTCAGGCCTTTTGAAACAGGCCTAGTAATTTTTGAAATTGCTTTCTAACAAATTTGAAACACTTGCCCCGCAAGTACCAGATAATAAAATTATGGCGGCAAAGACTGTCTCACCAAGGTCAAGGAGGGTCTGGTCAACCCAAAAATACCCAACTTGTCCTGCAAAATTGTTTTGAGTAGACCCTCACAGGCCACGTCGAAACTGGGACAAGTGATATTTATTCAGATTATTATTATAACGGATTCCGAAAGTAACTTGCTCCTGCAGGGGAGTAGTCCAGATAATAAAATTGCCGGGCAAGGACTGGTCCCACAAGGTCTATGGAGGTCTGGGCAACCCAAAAATACCAGCTTGCTACTGGCAAAATCGTTTTAAAGGAACCTCTAAGGCCACTTGAAAACAAGGCACTAGTAATTTTTGAAATTGCTTTCTAACAAGTTTTGACAACACTTGCCTCCTGGCAAGTACCAGATATAAAATGGCCGGGCAGGGATGTCCCCACAAGGTCATGGAGGGTCTAGGCAACCAAAAATACCCAGCTTGCCGTGGCAAATCGTTTGAGGACCTCTAAGGCCACTTGAAACAAGGCCAACTAGTACTTTCTGAAAAATCTGTTCTAAACAAGTTTTGACAACACTTGCCCCTGGCAAGTACCAGATATAAAAAATGCCGGCAGCGGACCTGGTCCCATCAAGGTCATGAGGTCTAGGCCAACCAAAACATCCGCTTGCCCTGGCCAAAATCGTTTTGAGGACCTCTAAGGCCCACTTTGAAACAGGCCACCTAGTACTTTTTGAAATTGCTTCTAAGCAAGTTTTGACAACCACTTGCCCCTGGCAAGTACCAGATATTAAAATGGCCGGCAAGGACTGGTCTCCAAGGTCATGGAGGGGCTGGGCACCCAAAAAACCAGCTTGCCGTGGCAAAATCGTTTTTGAGGACCTTCTCAGGCCAACTCGAACTGGGACAAATGCATTTTTCTTAGAATTATTATAAATGCGATTCCGAAAGTACTTGCTCCTGGCAAGTACCAGAATATAAAATGGCCGGCAAGGCTGGTCCGCACAAGGTTTATGGCACGGGTCTGGGACACACCAAAAATACCCAACTCTGTCATGGCCAAAACCTGTTTTGAGGGACCACTAAGCGCACTTGAAACAGGGCACTAGTAATTTTTTGAAAATTGCTTCTAACACGTTTTGACAACACTTGCGCCTGGCAAGCTACCAGCATATCAAAATGGCCGGCAGGGACTGGTTCCCACAAGGTCATGAGGGTCTAGGCAACCAAAATACCAGCTTGCCCTGGCCAAAATCGATTTTGAGACCTCTAAGGCCACTTGAAACAGGCACTAGTACTTTTTGAAATTGCTTGCTACAACAAGATTTTTGACAACATTGCCCCTGGCAAGTACCAGATATAAAAATGCCGGGCAAGAGACTGGTCTCAACAAGGTCATGGAGGGGCTGGGCCAACCCAAAAAAACCCAGCTTGCCCTTGGCAAATTGTTTGAGACCTCTCAGGCCATCGAAAACTGGGACAAATGGATTTTTTTTAGATTATTATAAATGGATTCCGAAAGTACTTGCTCCTGGCAAGTACCAAGATAATAAATGAGCCGGGCAAGGACTGGCCCACAAGGTTATGAGGTCTGGGACACCCAAAAATACCAACTTGTCATGGCAAAACCGTTTTGAGACCACTAGGCCACTTGAAACAGCACTAGTAATTTTTAAATTGCTTTCTAACCACGTTTTGACAACACTTGCCCCATGGCAAGTACCAGATATCAATGGCCGGCCAGTGGATGGTCCACAAGGTCATGGAGGGTCTAGGCCAAGCCCAAAAATACCCAGCTTGCCCTGGCAAATCGTTTGAGGACCTCTAAGGCCACTGAACAGGCACTAGTACTTTTTGAAATTTGATTCTACAAGTTTTGACAACACTGCCCCTGGCAAGTACCAGATAATAAATGGCCGGGCAGGACTGGTCTCACAAGTCATGGAGGGTCTGCGGCAACCAAAAAATACCCGAGCTTGCCCTTGCAAAAATCGTCTTGAGTCCTCTCAGCTTTTAGGTTGCCCAGACACTTTGACCTTGTGGACCAGTCCTTGCCCGCCATTTTATATCTGGTACTTGCCAGGGGCAAGTGTTGTCAAAACATTTGTTAGAAGCCGGATTTCAAAAATAACTAGGGCCTGTTTCCAGTGCCTGAAAGCGTCCTCAAAACGATTTTGGCCAGGGCAAGCTGGGTATTTATTGGTTTGCCCCAGACCCTCCCAGACCTTGTGGGAGCCAGTCATTGCCCGCGCCCATTTTGTAATCTGGTTACTTGCCAGGAGCAAGTACTTTCGGAATCCGTTTATAATATCTAAAAAAAATCACTTGTCCAGTTTCGAGTGGCCCCTGAGAGGTAGCTCAAAACGATTTTGCAAGGGCCAAGATGGGATTAATTTTTGGTTGCCCAGACCCTCCATGACCTTGTGAGACCAGTCCTTCCCGGCCATTTTATATTTGGTACTTGCCAGGGGGAAGTGTTGTCAAAACTGTTAGAGAGAGCAATTTCAAAAATTAACTAGTGCCTGTTTCAAGTGGCCTTAGAGGTCCTCAAAACAGATTTGCCAGGGCAAGCTGTGGTAATATTTATGGTTTGCCAGGACCCTCCATGACCTTGTGGGACCAGTCCCTGCCCGGCCATTTGATATCTGGTACTGCCAGGGGCAAGTGTTTGTCAAAATCGTGAGAAGCGATTTCAAAAAATAACAAGGGGCCTGTTTCCAGTGGCCTGAGAGGTCCTTCAAAACGATTTTGCCAAACGCAAGGCTGGGTATTTTTTTGGTTGCCAGACCCTCCATGACCTTGTGGGACCAGTCTTGCCTGGCCATATTTATATCTGGTAATGCCAGGACCAAGTACTTTCGGAATACGTTTTAATAACAATCTAAAAAAAATAACTTGTCCCACTTTGTTGAGTGGCTGAGAGGTACTCAAAACGAGTTTGCCAGAGCAAGCTGGGTATTTTTAGGTTGCCAGCCTCTTTGACCTTGTGAGACCAGTCCTTCCCTACACATTTTATATCTGGTATTTGCCAGGGGCAAGTTGTGTCAAAACTTGTTTAGAAGCAATTTTCAAATATTACTAGTGCTGTTTCACAAGTTGCCTTTGTGTTCCTCAAAACATTGCCAGGACAAGCTGGTATTTCTTGGGTTGCCCAGACTCTTTTTGACCTTGTAGACCAGTCTTTGCCACGGTCATTTTATATCTGGGTACTTGCAGGGCAAGGTTGTTCAAAAATTCGTTAGAACCAGCAATTTCAAAAATTCACTAGTGCTTGTTATCAGTGGCCTTAGAGGTCCTTTAAAAACGCTTTTGCCAGGGCAAGGCTAGGTATTTTTTTGGCTTGCCCAAGCACTCTTTACATTGTGGGACCAGTACTTGCCCGGCCATTTTATTTATTACTTGGCCAGGGGCAAGTTTGGTCAAGAATTTGTTAGAAGCAATTTCAATAATTACTAGTGCCGTGTTTCAATGGCCTTAGAGGTCCTCAAAACAATTTGCCAGGCCAAGCTGGGTATTTTTGGGTTGCCACCTCACATGACCTTGTGGGACCAGTCCCTGCCCGGCCATTTTAATCTGGTACTTCCAGGGGCAAGTGTTTGTCAAAATTCTAAGAAGCAAATTCAAAAGAAATTATAGTCTCTGTTTCAAGTGGCCTTAGAGGTCCTTTATAAAACGCTTTTTGCCAGGGCAAGCTGGGTATTTCTAGTTGCCCAAGCACTCTTTGATCTTGTGGGACCAGTCTCCTGCCCGGCCATTTTATATTCTGGTACTTGCCAGGGCAATGTTGTCAATAAAACTTTGAAGCGATTTCAAAATCAACTAGGCCATTTTCCAGTGGCCCTTAGAGGTCACCAAAACAATTTTGCCAGACAAGCTGGGTATTTGTTTTGTTGCCCAGACCCTCCATGACCCTTGTAGAGACCAGTCCTTGCCCGGCCATTTTATATTTGGTACTTGCCAGGGGCAAGTGTTATTCAAAACTTGTTAGAAAGCAATTTCAAAATTACTAGTGCCGTTTCAAGTGCCTTAGAGGTCCTCAAACGATTTTGCTAAGGCAGCTGGGTATTTTTGGGTTGCCCAGACCCTTGTTGACGCTTGTGGGACCTAGTCCCTGCCCGGCCATTTATATCTGGTACTTGCCAGGAGCAAGTAGTACTTTTCGCGAATCCGTTTATAATAATCTCTAAAAAAAATCACTTGTCCCAGTTTCGAGTGGCCGAGAGGTACTCAAAACGATTTTGCGGAAGACAGGGCTAGGGTATTTTTTGGTGTTGCCAGACTCCATGACCTTGTAGACCAGTCTCTTGCCCGGCCATTTATATCTGGTACTTTGCCAGGGGCAAGTGTTGTTCAAACTTGTTAGAACAATTTCAAAAATACTAGTGCCTGTTTCAGGGCTTAGAGGTCCTCAAAACGATTTTTGCTCAGGACAAGCTGGGTATTTTGGTTGCCCAGACCTGTCTTTTGTGGGACCAGTCCCTGCCCGGCCATTTGATATCTGGTACTTGCCAGGGCAAGTGTTGCCATAAAATCGTTAGAAGCCAATTTCAAAAAATTACGAGTGCCTGTTTCAAGTGGCCTTAGAGTCCTCAAAAATTGATTTTTGCCCATGAACAAGTTGTGGTATTTTAGATTGCCCAGACCCCTCGTTGACCTTTGGGAACCAGCCTGTGCCCCGGCCATTTTATATCTGGTACTTGCCAGGAGCAAGTTTCTTTTCGGGAATCCGTTTACAATAATCTAACAAAAATCACTTGTCCCAGTTTCAAGTGGCCTGAGAGGTACTCAAAACGATTTTGCAAGGGCAAGATGGGTTATTTTTTGGTTGCCCAAGACCTCCATGACCTTGTGGAGACCATCCCTTGCCCGGGCCATTTTATATATTTGGTACTTGCAGGGGCAAGTGTTGTCAAAACTTGTGTAAGATCAATTTCAAAAATTACTAGTGCTGTTTCAAGTGCCTTAGAGCGTCCTCAAAAGCGATTTGCCAGGGCAAGCTGTGCATTTTTGGGTTGCCAGGTACCCTCCATGACCTTGTGGGACCAGTCCCTGCCCGGCCATTTGAATATCTGGTACCTTGCCAGGGGCAAAGTGTTGTAAAAATCGTGAGAGACAAGCGATTTCAAAAAATAACAAGGCCTGTTGTCCAGTGGCCTTGAGAGGTCCTCAAAACGATTTTGCAAAGCAAGCTGGGTATTTTTTGGTTGCCCAGACCCTCCATGACCTTGTGGGACCATCGTTGCCTGGCCATTTTATATCTGGTACTTGCCAGGAGCAAGTACTTTCGATCCGTTTTATAACAATCTAAAAAAATTCACTTGTCCCACTTTTGGTGGCCTGAGAGGTACTCACAAACGAGTTGCAGAGCAAGCTGGTATTTTAGGTCTGCCCAGCCCTCTTTGACTTGTGAGAACCAGTCCTTTCCCTTCCTAACAATTTTATATCTGGTATTGCCAGGGGCAAAGTGTTGTCAAAACTTGGTAGAAGCAATTTTCAAATATTACTAGTGCCTGTTTCAAGTTGGCCTAGTTGGTCCCTCAAAAACAATTTTGCCAGAGACAAGCTGGGTATTTTTGGGTGCCCAGACTTTCTTTTTGACCTTGTGAGACCAGTCTTATGCCCGCGTCATTTTAATATTCTGCGTTACTTGCCAGGGGCAAGTGTTGTCAAAATAACTCGTTAGAAGAGCAATTTCAAAAAATTACTAGTGCCTGTTTAAAGTGGCCTAGAGGTCCTTAAAACGGCTTTTGCCAGGCAAGCAGGTATTTTTTTGGGTTGCCCAAGCCACTCTTGTGACTTGGGGACCATCCTTGCCCGCCTTTTAGTATTGGTACTTGCAGGGGCAAGTGTGTCAAAATTCGTTTAGAAGCAATTTCAAAAATTACTAGTGCCTGTTTCAAGTGGCCTCTAGAGGCCTTAAAAACGCTTTTGCCAGGGCAAGCTGGGTATTTTTTGTTGCCCAGACCCTCCATGACCTTGTGAGACCAAGTCTTGCCCGGCCATTTTATATTTGGTACTTGCCAGGGGCAAGTGTTTATCAAACTTGTTAAAGCAATTTCAAAATTACTAGTGCCTGTTTCAGTGGCCTTAGAGGTCCTCAAAACGATTTTGCTAAGGCAAGCTGGGTATTTTTTGGTGTTCCCAGACCCTTGTGACCCTTGTGGCTGACCATCCCTGCCGGCCATTTTATATCTGTACTTGCCAGGAGCAAGTACTTTCGGATCCCGTTTATTAATAACTAAAAAAATCACTTGTCCCAGTTTCGAGTGGCCTGAGAGGTACTCAAACGATTTTTGCAAGGGCAAGCTGGGTATTTTTTGGGTTGCCCAGACCCCCTCCAGGACTTGTGAGACCAGTCCTTGGCCCGGCCATTTTATGATCTGGTACTTGCCAGGGCAAAGTGTTGTCAAAACTTGTTAGAAGCAATTTCAAAAATTACTATGCCTTGTTTCCAGTGGCCTAGAGGTCCTCAAAAACGATTTTTGCCAGGACAAGCTGGGTATTTTTGGGTTGCCCAGACCTTGTTACTTTGTGGACCAGTCCCTGCGCGGGCCAAAAATTTGATATTGGTACTGCCAGGGGCAATTGTTGCCCAAAACGTCTAGAAGCAATTTCAAAAATTACGAGTGCCTGTTATCAAGTGGCCTTAAGAAGGTCCTCAAAATGATTTTGCCATGGACAAGTTGGTATTTTTAGATTGCCCAGACCTCGGTTTGACCTTTGTGAGACCAGTCCTTGCCCGGCCATTTTATATCTGGTATTGCCAGAGAGCAAGCTTCTTCGGAATCCGTACAATAATCTAACAAAAATCACTTGTCCCAGTTTTTCAAGTGGCCTGAGAGGTTCTTCAAAACGAATTTTGCAAGCGCAACTGAGTAATTTTTGGTTAGCCCAGACCTCCATGACCTTTGTGAGACCAGTCCTTGCCCGGCATTTTATAATCTGGTACTTGCAGGGCAAGTGTTGTCAAAAACTTGTTAGAAGCAATTTCAAAAATTACTAGTGCCTGTTTCCAGTGGCCTTAGAGGCCTTCAAAAACGATTTTTAACCAAGGAAGCTCGGGTATTTTGGGTTGCCCAGACCCTTGGTTTAACTTTGTGGACCAGTCCCTGACCCGGCCATTTTGATATCTGGTTCCTTGGCCAGGGGGCAAGTGTTGCCAAAAAATCGTTAGAAGCAATTTCAAAAATTACGAGTGGCCTGTTTCAAGTGCCTTAAGTCCTATAAAATATTTGCATTGATAAAGTTGGGTTATTTTTAGATTGCCCAGACGCCTCCATTGACTTGTGGGACCAGTCGTTGCCTGGCCATTTTAATCTGTACTTGCCAGGAGCAATACTTCGGAACCGTTTTTATAAAACATATCTAAAAAAAATCATTGTCCCACTTTTTGAAGTGGCCTGAGAGGTACTCAAAAGAGTTGCCAAGAGCAAGCTGGTATTTTTAGGTTGCCCCAGCCCCTCTTTGACCTTGTTGAGACCAGTCCCTGCCCGGCCATTTGAATATCTGGTACTTGCCAGGGCAAGTGTTGTCCAAAATATCTGAGAAGCGATTCAAAAATAACAGAGGGCCTGGTTCCAGTGGCCTGAGAGGTCCTCAAAACGATTTTGCCAAAAGCAAGCTGGGTATTTTTGGTTCCCCAGACCCTTCCATGACCTTGTGGGACCAGTCGTTGCCTGGCCATTCTTATCTGGTACTTGCCAGGAGCAAGAGTAACTTTTCGGAATCCGTTTATAACAATCTAAAAAAATCACTTGTTCCCACTTTTGAGTGGCCTGAGAGGTACGCAAAACGAGTTTGCAGAAGGCAAGCTGGGTATTTTTGGGATGCCCAGACCTTGTTAACTTTGTGGGACCAGTCCTGCCCTGCCAATTTGATATCTGGTACTTGCCAGGGCAAGTGTTGTCAAATTTTGTTAGAAGCAATTTCAAAATAATTACTAGTGCCCTGTTTTCAAATGGCCTTAGAGAGTCCTCAAAAACAATTTTTGCCAAGCCAAGCTGGTATTTTGGATTGCCAGCCCCTCCATGACCCTTGTGTGACCAGTCCCTGCCCGGCCATTTTATATCTGGTAACTTGGCCAGGCCAAGTTTGTCAAAAATTCGGTTAGAAGCCAATTTCAAAATTACTAGTGCCTGTTTTCAAGTGCCTTAGAGGTCCTTAAAAACGCTTTGCAGGGCATAGCTGGGTATTTTTAGGTTGCCCAAGCACTCTTTGATCTTGTTGGACCCAGTCCCTGCCGCGGCCATTTTATATCTTTGGTACTTCCAGTGGCAAGTGTTGTCAAAAAACTTAGAAGCGATTTAAAAATCAACTAGGGCCATTTCCAGTGGCCTTAGAGGTCCTCACAAACAAAGTTTGCCAGGACAAGCTGGGTATTTTTTTGGTTGCCCAGAACCCTCCATGACCTTGTGAACCAGTCCTTGCCCGGCCATTTTCTATATTTGGTACTTTGCCAGGGCAAGTGTTATCAAACTTGTTTAGAAGCAATTTCGAAAAATTACTAAGTGCCTGTTTCAAGGCCTTAGAGGTCCTCAAAACGATTTTGCCTTTAAGGCAAGCTGGGTATTTTTGGGTTTCCCAGACGCTTGTTGACCTATGTGGGACCAGTCCCTGCCCGGCCATTTTATATTCTGGGTACTTGCAGGTAGCCAATACTTTCGAATCGTTTATAATAATCTAAAAAAAAAATCACTTGTCCCAGTTTCTGAGTGGCCTGAGGAGGTACTCAAAAACGATTTTGCGAAGGGCAAGCTGGGTATTTTTGGGTTGCCCAGACCCTTCCATGACCCTTGTAGACCAGTCCTTGCCCGGCCATTTTATATCTGGTACTTGCAGGGCAAGTGTTGTTCCAAAACTTGTTAAAGCAATTTCAAAAATTACTAGTGCCTGTTCCAGTGGCCTAGAGGTCCTCAAAAGATTTTGCCAGGACAAGCTGGTATTTTTGGGTTGCCCCAGACCCTTGTTAACTTGTGGGACCATAGTCCCTGCCCGGACCATTTGAATCTGGTACTTGCCAGGGGCAAGTGTTTGCCCAAAATCGTTAGAGAAGCAATTTTCAAAAATTTACGAGTGCCTGTTTCAAGTGGCCTTAGAGGGTCCTCCAAATGATTTTGGCATGACAAGTTGGGTATTTTTTAGATTGCCCAGACCTCGTGACCTTGTGGACCGAGTCCTTGCCCGGCCATTTTTATATATCTGTACTTCGCCAGGACAAGTTCTTTCGGAAACCTTACAATAATTCTAACAAAAATCACTTGTTCCCAGTTTCAAGTGGCCTGAAGAGGTTCTTCAAACATTTGGCAGGGCAAGATGGGTATTTTGGTTGCCCAGACCCTCCATGACCTTGTGAGACCAAGTCCTTGCCCGGCCATTTTATATCTGGTACTTGCCAGGGCAAGTGTTTGTCAAAACTTGTTAGAAGCAAATTTCAAAATTACTAGTGCCTGTTTCCAGTGGCCTTAGAGGTCCTCAAAAGATTTTACCAAGGACAAGTGGGGTATTTTTGGGTTGCACAGACCCTTGTTAACTTTGTGGCGACCAGCTCCCTGCCCGGCCATTTGATTATCTGGTCCTTGCCAGGGGCAAGTGTTGCCAAAAATCGTAGAAGCAATTTCAAAAATTACGAGTGCCTGTTTCAAAAGTGGCCTTAGAGGTCCTAAAAATGATTTTGCCATACAAGTTGGGTATTTTTAGATTCCCAGACCTCCATGACCTTGTGGGACCAGTCGTTGCCTGGCCATTTTATATCTGGTAATTTCTTGCCAGGAGCAAAGTACTTTCGGAATCGTTTATAAAATCTAAAAAAATCACTTGTCCCACTTTTGAGTGGCCTGAGAGGTACTCAAAACGAGTTTGCCAGAGCAAGCTGGGTATTTTTAGGTTGCCCGGCCCTCTTTGACCTTGTGAGAACCAGTCCCTGCCCGCCATTTGATATCTGGTACTTGCCAGGGGCAAGTGTTGTCAAAAATCGTGGAGAGCGATTTTCAAAAAATAACAATTGCCTGTTTCCAGTGGCCTGAGAGGTCCTCAAACGATTATTTGCCAAAGCAAAGCTGGGTATCTTTTTTGGTTGCCCAGACCCTCCCATGACCTTGTGGGACCAGTCGTTGCTGGCCATTTTATATCTGGTACTTGCCAGGAGCAAGTACTTATCGGATCCGTTTATAACAATCTAAAAAAATCACTATGTCCCACTTTTGAGTGGCGCCTGAGAGGTACCAAAAACGAGTTTTGCCAGAGCAAGCTGGTTATTTTTGGTTGCCAGGACCTTGTTAACTTTGTGGACCAGTCCCTGCCCGGCCATTTGAATACTGGTACTTTGCCAGGGGCAAGTGTTGCCAAAAATCGTTAGAGCCAATTTCAAAAAATTACGAGTGCCTGTTCAAGTGGCCTTAGAGGTCTTCAAAATGATTTTTGCCATGACAAGTTGGGTAATTTTTTGGTTCCCAGACCCTCCATGACCTTGTGGACCAGGTCGTTGCCTGGCCATTTATATATCTGGTACTTGCCAGGAGCAAGTACTTTCGGAATCCGTTTATATCAATCTAAAAAAATTACTATGGCCTGTTTCAAGTGCCTTAGAGGTCTCAAACGATTTTGCCAGGGCAAGCTGTGTATATTTTGGGGTTGGCAGGACCCTCCATGACTTGTGGACCAGTCCCTGCCCGGCCATTATATCTTGTACTTTGCCAGGGGCAAGTGTTGTCAAAAATCGTGAGAAGCGATTTTCAAAAATAACAAGGCCTGTTTTCAGTGGGCCTGAGAGTCCTCAAACGATTTTGCCAAAGCAAGCTGGGTGATTTTTTGGTTGCGCCAGACCCTCCAGACCTTGTGGGACAGTCGTTGCCTGGCCATTTTAATATCTGTAGCTTGGCCAGGAGCAAGTACTTTTCGGAATCCTTTATAACAATCTAAAAAAATCACTTGCTCCCACTTTTGAGTGGCCTGAGAGGTACTCAAAACGAAGTTTTGCCAGAGCAAAGCTGGGGTATTTTTAGGTTGCTCCAGCCCCTCTTTGACCTTGTGAGAACCAGTTCTTTCAACCTAGCCACTTTTATATCGTGGTACTTGCCTAGGGGCAAGTGTTGTCAAAACTTGTTAGAAAGCAATTTCAAATATTACTGAGTGCCTGTTCAAGTTTGCCTTAGTGTCCTCAAAACATTTGCCAGGACAAGCTGGGTATTTTTGGGTTGCCCAGACTCTTTTTGAACCTTGTGATACCAGTCTTTTGCCCGTTCATTTTAATTCTGGTACTTGCCAGGGCAAGTGTTGTCAAAATTCGTTAGAAGCAATTTTCAAAAGATTTAACGTAGTGCCTGTTTCAAAGTGGCCTAGAGGTCCTTAAAACGCTTTTGCCAGGGCAAGCTAGGTATTTTTGGGCTTGCCCAAGCACTTCTTTGACCTTGGTGGACCAGTCCTTGCCCGGCCATTTTATATCTGGTACTTTGCCAGGGGACAAGTGTTGTCAAAATTTTGTTAGAAGCAATTTCAAATAATTACTAGTGCCTGTTTTCAAATGGCTATAGAAGGTCCTCAAAAACAATTTTTGCCAGCCAGCTGGGTATTTTGGGTTCCCAGCCCCTCCTGACCTTGTGGACCAGTCCCTGCCGGCTTTTATATCTGGATACTTTAGCCAGGGCAAGTGTTGTCAAAATTCGTTAGAAGCAATTTCAAAAAATTACTAGTGCCTGTTTTTCAAGTGGCCTTAGGAGGTCACTTATAAACGCTTTGCCAGACAAAGCTGGGTATTTTTAGGTTGGCCCAAGCACTCTTTGACCTGTGGGGACCCAGTCTCTGCCCGGCATTTTAATCTGGTACTTGCCAGGGCAAGTGTTGTCAAAAACCTTTAGAAGCGATTTCAATAAATTTTCACTAGGGCCATTTCCCAGTGGCCTTAGAGGTCCTCCAAAACAATTTGCCAGGACAAGCTGGGTATTTTTTTGGTTGCCCAGACCCTCCATGACCTTTGTGAGACCAGTCCTTGCCGGCCATATTATATATTTGGTACTTGCCAGGGGCAAGTTTTATCAAACTTTTAGAAGCAATTTAAAAAATATAGTGCCTGTTTCAAGTGGCCTTAGAGGTCTCAAAACGATTTGCTTAAGGCAAGCTGGGTATTTTTGGTTGCCCAGGACCTTGTGTGACCTTGTGGGACCAGTCCCTGCCCGGCCATTTTATATTTGGTAACTTTGCCAGGCAAGTACTTCGGAATCCGTTATTAATAATCTAAAAAAAATCAACTATTCCCATTTCGAGTGGCCTAGAGGTACTCAAAACGATTTGCAAGGGCAAGCTGGGTTATTTTTTTGGGTGCCACGACCCTTGTTAACTTTGTGGGACCAGTCCCTGCCCGGCCATTTGATATCTGTACTTGCCAGGGCAAGTGTTGCCAAAAATCGTTAGAAGCAATTCAAAATTACGAGTGCTGTTCAAGTGCTTAGAGTCCTCAAATGGATTTTGCCATGACAAGTTGGGTATTTTTAGATTGCCCCAGACCCTCGTTTGACCTTGTGGGCCAGATCCTTGCCGCGCCATTTTATATTTGTGGTATTGCCAGGAGCAAGTTCTTTCTGAATCCGTTTGTTACAATAATCTAAAAAAAATCACTTGCCCCAGTTCCAAGTGGCCTGAGAGGTTCTCAAAACGATTTGCCAAGGCAAGCTGGGTATTTAATTGGTTGCCCAGACCCTTCCTTGACATTTTTGAGACCAGTCCTCTGCCCGGCCATTTTATTATCTGGTACTTGCCAGGGGCAAGTGTTGTCAAAAATTTGTTTAGAAGCAATTTAAAAAAATTACTAGTGCCTGTTCAAAATGGCCTGAGAGGCCCTCAAAACGATTTGCCAGGGCAAGCTGTGGTATTTTTGGGTGCCCAGACCCTCCATGTCCTTTGTGGGACCAGTCTTGCCCGGCATTCTATATCTGTGTACTTGCGCAGGAGCAAGTACTTTCGGAATCCGTTTATAATAATCTAACAAAATCACTTGTCCCGTTTCGAGTGCGCCTGAGAGGTCCTCAAACGATTTTCCAGGGCAAGCTGTGTTTTTTGGTTTGCCCAGACGCTCCATGACCTTGTGAGACCAGTCCCTTGCCGGCCATTTTATCATTCTGGCACTTGCCAGGGGCAAGTGTTGTCAAAACTTGGTTAAGAAGTAATTTCAAAAAATTACGAGTGCCTGTCAAGTGGCTAGAGGTCTCAAAACGAATTTTGCCAGGGCAAAGCTGGGTATTTTTGGTGCCCAGACCCCCGTTGACTGTGGAACCAGTCTTGCCGGCCATTTTATATCTGTACTTGCCCAGGAGCCAAGTTCTTGTCGGAATCCGTTTACAATGTATCTGAATAAATCACTTGTCCAAGTTTCGAGTGGGCTAGAGGTCTTAGAACGATATGTCCGGAGGCAAGTTGCGTATCCCTTGGGTTGCCCAAACCTCGAGGGATAAGTCTCTGCCAGGCCATTTTATATCTTGGTACCCCAGACGGAAAAATTATTTGAAAACCTTGAACAAGTTTTGTGTTTTATATCTAATTTAGGGATGTATTCAAGCATTACCCCCACTTGGCCCGGGTCAGACCAACATTTTTGAACGCGGACCCCGTGTCCACTCGTCTTGAGGCACCTTTTGCTCTTTTGAAAAAAGTCATTTTGGATAAGTAACCATAGGCCTACGTGTGTTATTTCTCTTCTTAAGTGAGTTTCAAGGTCATTAGGCCCCACTTACCCGAAGCGAGACATATTTTTTTAATTGCCGTGACCGAACTTGGCCTTGAGGCTCATTTGTTTATTTGGAAATGGTCTTTGTAAAACTTTGAATAAGTGCAATGTTTTTTTTCATTTTCTTGGTTTTCCAACGGTCAACTAGCGGCCACTTGCCCGAGTTCGAGACTTATTTTTTTTTACTTGCCCGTGACCAACTTGGCTTTCGAGGCACGTTTTGTTTATTTGGAAAGGTGTTGTAAAAGTTTGATATTAGTGCATGTTTTATTTATATTTTGGTTTTGAAAGGTCATTAGCCCCACTTGCCCGAGGGTCCGAGACAGTATTTTTGACTCGCCCCGTGAGCCCAACCTTGGCCTTGAGGCATGTTTTGTTTTATTTGGAAAGGGTGCGTTGTAAATTTGAATAAGTGCATGTACCCAGTTGTGAAGTTGTTATTTCCCATGTTACTTATTCAAAGTGGTGAAAGTTGGTTACTTATTCAGTTTACATTTTACAAAATTTTAACAGCTCGGTGTTTCAACAAAAACAAAAGAGTACCATAAGGAACGAGTAGATCAAGGGCAATTAAAAAAATATGTTCGACTCGGGCAAGTGGGGCTAATGAAATTTGAAAACTCCCAAAATAAGACAATAACACAACAGTAAGCCTAGGCGTTTACTTTTCAAAAAATATTTAACGGACTTGTTTTCAAAAACAAGGTAACCACAGGCGACTAGATCACGGCAATTCAAAAAAATATGTTTACGACTCGGGCAAGTGGGGCTTAGTGACTTGAAAATCGAAAAATAGGAAATAAAAACATGACTTATTCAAAATTTTTACGAACGGACCTTTTCGCAAATAAACAAAAACGTGCCTCAAGGCCAAGTTGGTCACAGGGCGAGTCCAAAAAATATGTCTGACTAGGGCGAAGTGGGGCTAATGACCTTGACTAGTCGTCCTTGTGGTACCTTTTGTTTTTTGAAAACGAGTCGTTAAAATTTTTTGAATAAGTAACCATAGGCTTACTGTGTGTTATTTCTTATTTTGGGAGTTTCAATTTCATTAGCCCCACTTGCCCGAGTCGAGACATATTTTTTTTAATTGCCCTTGATCTACTCGTCCTTATGGTACCTTTTGTTTTTTGAAAACGAGCTGTTAAAATTTTTTGAATAAGTAACTGAATAAGTAACCAACTTCACACTTTGAATAAGTAACTGGGAATAAGTAACCAACTTCACACTGGTACATGCACTTATTCAAATTTTACAACGACCCTTTCCAAATAAACAAAACATGCCTCAAGGCCAAGTTGGTCACGGGCGAGTCAAAAAAATATGTCTCGACTCGGGCAAGTGGGGCTAATGACCTTAAAAACCAAGAAATATGAAATAAAACATGCACTAATTCAAATTTTACAACCACCTTTTCCAAATAAACAAAACGTGCCTCAAAGCCAAGTTGGTCACGGGCAAGTAAAAAAAAATATGTCTCGACTCGGGCAAGTGGCGCTATTGACCTTGAAAACCAAGAAAAATGAAATAAAACATGCACTTATTCAAAGTTTTACAAAGACCATTTCCAAATAAACAAAATGAGCCTCAAGGCCAAGTTGGTCACGGGCAATTAAAAAAAATATGTCTCGACTCGGGTAAGTGGGGCTAATGACCTTGAAACTCACTTAAGAAGAAATAACACACAGTAGGCCTATGGTTACTTATCCAAAATGACTTTTTTCAAAGAGCAAAAGGTGCCTCAAGGACGAGTGGGACACGGGCCGTTCAAAAAATGTTGGTCATGACCCGGGCAAGTGGGGCTAATGACCTTGAAACACCCTAAATTAGATATAAAACACAAACTTGTTCAAGGTTTTCAATAATTTATCCCTCTGGCGGTACCAGATATAAAATGGCCTGGCAGAGACTTATCCCTCGAGGTTTGGGCAACCAAGGGATACGCAACTTGCCCCGGACATATCGTTCTAAGAACCTCTCAGCCCACTCGAAACTTGGACAAGTGATTTATTCAGATAATTGTAAACGGATTCCGAAAGAACTTGCTCCTGGCAAGTACCAGATATAAAATGGCCGGGCAAGGACTGGTCCCACAAGGTCAACGAGGGTCTGGGCAACCCAAAAATACCCAGCTTGCCCTGGCAAAATCGTTTTGAGGACCTCTAAGGCCACTTGAAACAGGCACTCGTAATTTTTTGAAATTACTTCTAACAAGTTTTGACAACACTTGCCCCTGGCAAGTGCCAGATATAAAATGGCCGGGCAAGGACTGGTCTCACAAGGTCATGGAGCGTCTGGGCAACCCAAAAATACCCAGCTTGCCCTGGAAAATCGTTTTGAGGACCTCTCAGGCCACTCGAAACTGGGACAAGTGATTTTGTTAGATTATTATAAACGGATTCCGAAAGTACTTGCTCCTGGCAAGTACCAGATATAGAATGGCCGGGCAAGGACTGGTCCCACAAGGACATGGAGGGTCTGGGCAACCCAAAAATACCCAGCTTGCCCTGGCAAAATCGTTTTGAGGGCCTCTCAGGCCTTTTGAAACAGGCACTAGTAATTTTTTAAATTGCTTCTAACAAATTTTGACAACACTTGCCCCTGGCAAGTACCAGATATAAAATGGCCGGGCAAGGACTGGTCTCACAATGTCAAGGAGGGTCTGGGCAACCAATAAATACCCAGCTTGCCTTGGCAAAATCGTTTTGAGAACCTCTCAGGCCACTTGAAACTGGGGCAAGTGATTTTTTTTAGATTATTGTAAACGGATTCAGAAAGAACTTGCT
>CALNVZ010002758.1:0-10909 GCA_940671915.1 Paracentrotus lividus
CAAAATTAGCCTTGCGCAAAGAATTCGATATTCATGTATCACTGGTTTATGACTGCCATAAGGGATCAAAAATCAATAAGTGGAATAGAATTGGCTAAGAAAGACAAAATTAAAACTTAAGTCGAAGCAAACATCAAGATTATGAAGAAAAAAAAAACGGCGAAACGTTACATTTCCTTTGCTCGGTCCGCTCTCAAAATATGTATGTTTGTTTGCTTTGTCTGGTTTTTTTTTTTTTTTTTTTTTTTTTTTTTTTGTGTTGATTGTTTTGTTTTTGTTTGTTTTTTTGTTTTTTTATTTTTTTTTTTGGGGGGGGGGGGACCTTCCCCTATTATCTTATTGTTTTTGTAGTATTCTATTTGTTCATTCAAATCATAAACGTACATGCATAATATGAGAAAATAACATAACAAATTAAACTGCCTCTAAAGCTTTAACATAGTCAAGATCACAGAAAATAATTTTAAAGGACTCTGCAAGAGTCTATAAAATATTGCAACAGATATTACCAAATGTAAGCATAAAAATATAATTTTAATGCAAAAAGGCAATTATATAACTTGAAATTAGTGAAGTATTAGCACCCCCCTCAAATCCAAACACATTCCACACACACACACACACAACACACACCCACACACACCACACCACACACACACATTAAGCAACAAAAACAAAACAAAACAAAAACAAAATAAAAACAAAAAACAAACAAAACAAAACAAAAACAAAAACAAAAAAACAAAAACAAAACAAAACAAAACAAAATAGCAGGGCAGTCTAACATGGCAATAATCGATCAAACCCATCTTGTGGGCCAAACCCGGGCTCCTTCCCTCCCTTTCCCAATCTTTCGCATTATTTTGGTTAGTGTTAAATCCTTTTAAATGTCATTTTTTATTAGTGTTGTGCTTAACGTTTTCCGCTCTATAGGCAAATTTTCCTTTCTTTCTTCTTGCTTAAAAGCAACCTTTTCTTCCTATCATCTTCAGGAGTTCGTGGTTTTCCTTTTCCTCTCCCCTTCGATGTTATTAAATATTGATAAGTAACAATGATATTGATTAAGTAATGTATGTTAAGCCGTGTTCCTCGATACCAATATGAATTTCCTTCCAACTTAGTCCTGAGAAGGAATTGGAAGACTGAAAAATTTAACTTAACTGATGTTCCCATAAATCTGTACTTTTCCACATTCAAAAAAAAATATAATGCCTATACGTTCTTCATATTATTACAAAAAAGAACAATTTATCATTTCTATAAAATGAAACCTGTATAGTGATGATTCACAAAATAAATTTTATAACATTTTAAATTGGAATTCTCTCAAACTTGTTATCTTAAAAAGTGCTAAAATCTAGGACGATAGAACGTTTTTCCAGCCTCTTTATCTGACAAGCTATAGATAATGCTAAATTTTCAAAACTGATTGTGGTCAGCAACTTTTTTTATGCAGACCTGTAAAGATTTTTAAAACCTCACTGAGCGAATTGAGATTTTTTTTTCATGAAAAACAAATCAATATTCAAACCATCACTTGCACGTATGCCCTTTCCTAAATTCGTATTTCCATTCTCAGGGGTGTCAAATATTTCCTTAATTTGACGACACTTCTCCTCCCTCATCCAGCTACCCATACACTAAACACAAACCATCCGACTTGAAAGTGCCTCCTTGTTCATCTGTTATGTGGTGTAATTTTAAAAAATTGTTTTCGAGGAACCAGAGTTTCATGAAAACAAGGGTTTCCGTCTTTGCAATACATCTATTATTGAAAATAATTTCATTTCTTTTATTAGTTGTATCCTTTTTAATAAAAAATGTTCATAATCTGACCAAATACGTAGCATTTCTCGCGTAATATTTTGCGTAAGTTTACATGGATCATATCTGGAGAAAATATTGCAGCTTAAAAAATTAAATTACCACCACATGTTCTTAGAGAAATTTAAAATACTTTTTCCACTTCACCTTTTGATACCAGTTTAGAAGTCTTTTGTCCACATCACCCTTTGTACCATTTATAAAAAAGGTTTGAAATTAAGCATTTTAGACCTGCCTGTTAGTCAAGATACATCGGTTCTTTTTCATTGTCCTTCCCTCGCCATAAAAAGTCACAAAACACATATCATCAATTTCTTTGAAACAACCCAATCGGGTACCGAGAGATTAGAGAACTTACATAAATCAACTTTGAATGTATGCATATGTTTTAGCAAATGAATTTTTCCAATCAAAGTGAGATCTCTTGTTTCCACCAATTCAATAATTTTCTTAATTCTTCCTCAAATTTCTTTAAAATTCATTTTCTTCTGCTACATCAGGATTTAGTGAAAATAAATACTAGTATTTTTACAAATATTAACTCTTTTACCGAAAGAAAAATTGATTTCCAGAGGAACAGGGGAACCTTAGAGGCAAATAAATGTCTTTACTTATTGATCGTCAGTTCCTGATATTTCTTAAACTTTCTCTAGATCTATATTAAATCTATCATATAGAGTTATAAACATCATTGCAACAAATATTGTCATATCATCAGCATAAAGAATTGCTTTATTCTGTTTGGTCAAAGGATTACCCTTCACCATATTATCGTTTCGAATCGCAATGAGCTAAACACTCTATTACACAATATAAAGAGATATGGACAGGTCCCCTTGCCTTACGCCCCGCTCAACATTGAAATAACCGGTGATTTTCCTCTATTGAAAACACAGCTTTGTGTATTAGTGTAAAGTGCTTTAACCCACTCCATAAACACGTTTCCAAAACCGAATGAATAAAGTTGGCCTTTGAAGAAAATACATGTGAAAAGAATCGAAAGCCTTTTTCAAAATCTATGCCAATAAATATCCTGACTTATTTAAAATTTGAGTGTGAAATATCATATTCATTATTAATCTTATCTGCTTCACCAAATATTTCTATCATCAAGTATCCTACCTGGTCAACTGAAAATAATGTTACTCCAGAATCGCTTTATATTCTTTTGAAGAGTATCTTTAAGTGAGAATTTATAGTCTACGTAAAAGGTTACTTAAAATTTAAGAAAAAACAAATTGTCTTATTCAGCGAAATACCTTTCTAAAAACCGAAGTGAAAATTGTTTTTCCTAAATAAAGTCTTCAATTTGACAAAAATGTGAAAAAACTAATAGGCTTTATGACATTCCTGAAACCCTGTGGCTGATTGTTCCTTAGGCGGAATGACGTATTAAAAGTAAGACCCTTAAAACACACGGGAGACTGCATAATGCGTGTATGTAACAAAAACGCAATATTAGGACTCCTTTTTGCAGAGAAAAACTAACGCAAAATAAATAGAATGAATGTAGATTTAGCTATACGAAGTCTTAAGAACTAATCTGCTCACACATCATCAGTGAACAATTTTGCGGCCTAAATATTCAAATCTTGCCCTAATTTCATCATTCTTCTACCAAACATCCATCGTCTGATCTTCTGTCTTTGCCATCTTATCGTAAACGCATTAACAGTCGTTTGGGTGTCCCTGTAAAGTTTAGTGCACATTGTTTGCTACCTCAAATGAACATAACGACTGCTATATGGACTAGGGTTTATGTGTGTTGAGACCACAGAAAATAGAGGAAAGTTCTCTAGTTTCTGTGCGTGTGACCACAAGGGGTATGCTAACTCTTGGTGTAAGACCGCAAAGCTAATGAGCTGATACGGGCAGCTATGAGGTCGTATGTGTATTTAAGTATATACGCACCGATGTAAACTCCGGGACAATATCTGCCCCCATCAGCATATTTCTGCAGCCATGCGAAGTTACAATCTCACTCACAGACTGTAGTAACATTGTACAGAGGTCTGCATCTCGCTCGTGTAATACATTGCACGAAAATTGCACCTGTGGGAAATTATTGCATAACTGCCTGCCTATCGCTCTATGACAAACTATACCACAGTGGACTTCTTATCATCAAAATTGACTCTGTATAGTAGAAGAGATTTATTAATTTCAGTAGCGTCTAAACAACTAAACAGTATTCTCATTTCTTATATCGAGATTAGGAATATTTAAGTCAAACTCCGCAAAACTACGCAAGGTATTTGTAAGCAGTCTGCTTCAAGGTAAAGTAGGCTTGAACTTTACTTTTCCAAACTCCAAAAGTTTCAATCTCTTTGGAAAACGATTATGTATAAAAGCTAGGCCTCATGCCATATTAGTGGGTCTTACTATAACCTTATCTCACACCCAATTAGACATTTATTTGAATGAAATCGTGTCCAAATCAAGATTCTAAGTTGACAATGTAATGTGTGAAAGAACAGTATAGTCGTCGTGCAACGGGAGCATGGCAATATAGCAGCCCCGCCAGCTCGGGTGCCTCAATGCCTCTACAATGCATGATTACTGTCGTGCGATGGCTTTACTCACATACGGTCACAGTCACGTGACTACGAATCACTTCATGGAAGCTTTTTAGGGGCGGGCTTTATAGCACGCGGAATGGCATTATGGAGCTTTTCAAATGATTGTCCTTTGATTACCAAAAAATGTGTTTGGAAAAACATGCGGTGGTAAATTGTGACTTCTAATGATTCCTCCTAACCGAAAAATGGTACAATTATTTTTCTAATTTTAGTAACTTTAAGCAGTGATATGGGTCTATAGTTATAATGAGTGTTGGTCTTTTGCCTTCTGTGTTAATTGTGTGATTACTGTTGCTTTTGAGAGGTGATAATTCTTGACATTCTATACTATCATTAAATGCATTAATAACTAAATCACCAAAAACCTGCCAAAAATGTAATGTAAACTCAACGCTCAACCGTCATTCCCGGGATTTATTAATTGCATTCATTAAAATTCATACCAATTGCCTTGTAGTTAATTTTTCCTCGCAATTTTCTTATATTTTGGTTAGTTCGTAACTTTGGGAAAAAAACATAAAGCTCATCGCACGGCATTCTGCCTCTGACTTGCATATAATGAATGAATACCGTCTCTGATTTCATTCAAAACGTCAATTTCATCACTTGGTATATATTTCATCACTTTAAGTTTTAATAACACATTGTTCCCATTGAAGTCTATTAATTGTTAAATAATGCGTTCCCCTTCCCCACTTTCAAACCATGGCTCGAGATCTAATTTTATACCTTCATTAACCTAATGCATAATGTGTTTCAATATCGCTTCTGTTTCCTTGTTAAAACGTCATCAAATCCTTATCTCCCTCCATATTACGACTTGAGTTTGTTGTAATTTTCTTCTGAGATTACAAGTTCTTGTTCTATTTCTAGCAATCTTGTTCGTTTCTCTCTTTTGCCTTCTTTGAGTACTTTTAGTAAACTTCTAATTTCCATCATTTTACAAATCCCATAATATTCTGCTATCTTGTAATCTCTATCGGAATATCTGTTTCACAACTAATTTCCTCCTCATACCTTAACATATCTATCGTCCTATACATAAACTGTTATTAAACTTTCCAATAACCAGTCTTCATCCATAGGTTTTGGCCTATGAGTAAAATTAATATTTAGTTCTATCGCTGAGTGATCAAAGTGCGTTAAGAAGTATTATTTTACAGTCTAAACACCTCCTCATAAAAAGTATCTGCAAACCACCCAGTAGTCCAATCTACCTTTGGCATCTAATGGATTTCCTTGATGGTATGTAATTGTTTCTATTGAACATCTTTTAAAACGCCAATATGTTAAAACCTCTGTATCAATAAGAAATTCAACATTGAACTAAGTTAGATTGCTTTTAATTAATATTTCTTCCCTTCATAATCAGCTGAATATCCCTGACCAATATTAAACTCCTCCTATTAATAAAGGGTTTGTTTGGAATTCCTTCCTTTCTAAAAATCTTAATTAGAATCAAAAATTTCACAGTTGAGTCCTTTTCTTTACTACTAACAGGGAAAAAACATTCTCCCAATTTACTTCCTGGTTTTCTGCACACGACCCAATTAGTATAAAATAACCTGCCTTCCGTATCGATAGATTTGTATTGCTTTAAAGTGATATAATATCCTTATTAATTCAATATTTCATAACACCTACTGTGGTTTGTACCGTGGCTATTAAATGCCAAAAACCCATCCCAGCTAGAGCTCCATTTAACTCACATATATTCTTGGAGTGCTGAAGTTGTTCCGGAAAAATATATGCCCCCCTTTTTCCTTACACAACTTAAAAAATGTTCCTCTATTTCGCCGTCCGAATTCACTTAACATTTATAGATAATAAAATTGCATATTGCGACTTACGACATCGAAAGTATAGGACAAGATCTATATCCTTGGGAATGAGAAGTGGCATAAAGAGCGCCCGCCCTTAGTTGCCTCGCTTAACATTTAAAACGTGAGTCATCAATCAAAAATGCACTGCCAATGACCCTGAAACGAAATAAGAAAGAAAAAACAAAAAAGTCCACATAAAAGAACAACATGTGAACGATACAAGGACTATACGAATGGTGCGCCCTCCCGAAAGGACGTGTACTGAAACAACAACCCTCTTTGGCATCCTTATATAGAGTCTCGCCACCCCCCTCCCTAAACACTAATTGTTTTCAAATGCAAGTCATTAATTAGCAAAGGAAACTAAAGGAAAAACCATTCAGTCTGGACTATTACATATATCCCTTACATACTCATGTTCTATTTGACATACGGCATTCCACTGAATCTGCATTAAAAGTTCAACGGCCAGTTACCAAAGTATAACTGGACATCTTATAATATAACTGTTGTATTGTATACCTTTCATTGAGATCTTTAATTTTAAACATTAAAGAGGTCATTACCAACGGAAACACTGCTTTAAATTGCCCCTACACCTTTCCAAATATGTGCATCTTTTATATACATTCACTCCAATTCAGATTTACCAATTCTAGGATGCTACATGCATTTCAATTAAAATGTCCAAAATAATTCAATCCAGTCTCTTGAACTGGGTGCTGTCATATACGTTTCCTTTGAAACATATCAATGAGAACAGGATTAACTTAAAGAAGGGATGCATCGCACTGTAGCAATTGACTATAACACCAGAGATTCATCCTTCCTCCCTCCCCCCCCCCCCCCCCCCACTCCATTTAAAATATTGCATTTACAACCTAATTATGTTATTAACTATAGAATAATCAAAACAAGCATCCAGTCTCTGAACTGCCATGGGTGTGCCCATTACCGATCCCTTGAAACATTCAATGAGAACAGTTTAAGGACCAGAAAGGAGTATTGTCTGTAGCAATTACATTAACACCGCATAGACCCTCCGTCCTCTTCCCTCCTCCACTCCCATTAAAAATAGTTTTGCATTTTACATCATTTAGGTGATTACAAGATAATGACAAACAAAAGCAATTCACGTCTCTTAAACTGGGTGTTCACATACCTCCCCTTGAACAATACAATGAGAATGAGTTAAGGAAAAAGAAAGGATGCTCGTACTGTAGCAATTGACTATTAACATGAATGAACTCCTCCTTCCTCCCTCCCCTCCTTCCCATTAAATATTTGCAATTTAGACCATTTACGTTGATTACATAGAAATAATAAAAAAAAAAGAAAAAAAGAATCAATTATTCACGTCTCTTGAACTGCGGTGATGTCCTACCTCCCTTTGAAACATTCCCAGTGATAACAGGGTTAAGAGAAAAAAGATGCATCGAACTGTAACCATTCTGTTCATCCCCATTCTCCATTAAAATAATTTAGCATTTACACCATTTATCTTTGATAACATAGAATAATCTCAAAACAAGCAATCCGTTCTTGAAGCTGGGTGTTGCATACGTCCCCTTTGAAACATAACAATGGGGACAGTTAAGGAAAAAAAAAGATGCATCGCCACGTAGCAATTGACATTAACACCAGAGATTCATACCTTCCTCGCTCCTCCCCCCCCACTCCAATTAAAATCAATTGCATTTAAACCACTTATGATACATAGGCGGTGAGTGGGAAGGAGGGAAGGGGGAGGGGGGGAAAGAGGAGGAATAATCAAAACAAGCAATCCAGCTCTTGTAACTGCAATGGGATGTGCCATACGCTCCCTTTTGAAACATCATCAATTAGAAACAGGTTTAAGGAACAGAAAGGATGTTGTTCTGTAAGCAATTGACATTAAACACCGTGCATAGACCCTCCGTCTCTTCCCTCCTACCACTCCCATTAAAATAGTTTGCCATTTACACATTTATGTTGATTACAAAGAATAATTCAACAACAAGCAATTCAAGTCTACTTGAAACTAGGTATGTCCATACCTCCCTTTGAAACGTATCAATGAGAATGGATTAAGGAAAAAAGGATGCATCGTACTGTAGCACTTACATTAATGACTCCTCTCCTCCCTCCCTCCTTCCAATTAAATATTGCATTTAGACCATTTACGTTGATACATAGAATATTATAAAAAAAAAAAAAAGCAATTATTCAGCATCTTGAACTGAGGTGTGTCCCTACCTCCAATTTGAAAATATCAGTGACTAACAGCGTAAGAAAAAAAAAGGAATGCATCAACTAGTAAAATTTTCACTCCCTATTCCCCATTAAAATAATTAGGCATTTACAACCATTTATGTTGATAACATAGAATAATCAAAACAAGCCAATCCAGTTTCTTGACTGGGTGTGCCATACGTCCCCTTTTGAAACATATCAATGGGACAAGGTTTTAGGAAACAAAAAGGATGATCGTACTGTATAGCAATACATTAACACCGTGCATAGACCCCTCCGTCCTCTTCCTCCCCCACTTCCCATTAAAAATAGTTGCATTTACACCATTTTATCGTTGATTACAAAGAATAATTAAAAACAAGCAATTCAGTTACTTGAACTGGGTGCTGCCATACGTCCCCTTATGAACATATCAATGAGAATGGAGTTAAGGAAAAGAAGGATTCATCGTACTGTAGCAATTGACATTAACATGAATGACTCCTCCTTCTCCCTCCCTCCTTCAATTAAATATAAATTTGCATTTAGACCATTACATTTGAACATTGGAGTAATCAAAAATCGCATGTAATTATATGCAGCACAAAAATCTTTCTTGAGTCATGCTCTTTCTATCTACTCTCTGACATTAATAGCAATACAAGAATTCAGTCTCTTGATTGGTGTAGTCTGTAAATAGGGTTTCCCTAGGAAAACATGTCAATGAGAACAGGCATCATAACCAAACTAGATGTTATTGAACATATGAAAGACGTTGTTACTAAGATTTTTCAAACCAACCTGCACGTAATGATCTGTGTCTTCTTGTTATCAAATAATTAAAAATGTGGTCCTTTAATTGCATGAACCTGCTTTAATTGCGATAAAGTGATACATTTACTCCAAAATATAAATAATAAATAAATAACCTCGGTTATTAAATGACATATCTAATTATAATCCTCAATTCCAGAGATAATGTGAAAAGAGTTATCTTTTTACATATTCATATCATAGTTTTTCGTAGTTTCCTTTAGGTTGACATGAGAGAATTTTCTATCGCCTTTTTAATAATTCCCCCTCCCCCATTTAATTTTTTTTTTTTTTTTCTTTCCCCTCTTCTACACTTTCTTTTTTCCTTTCACACCCTATCGCTCTAAAAAGAAGAAAAAAAAACTAATTCTTCACCTCGTTTTCCTGCACAAATACAAATTTCTTCATGTCTACCTCGCAAAAACGAACTGAAATATTGAATTCTTATTTTTACAAACCTTCAACAGTAACAACATATGTCATTTTTAAAACAAAGTTATGAATAATTTTAACTTTGATGATATGTTATAATAGCTTTTTAAGTCTGTATATAACGTCTTGGACTTACAGGTAACTTGAAGAAAAAAAATAAATTGATCTCGATTATTAACTCAAATATATCTGGATTTTAGTTTTCATAAGAGTTATTTAATTGCGCATTTGTATGAAAAAAGTTAATATCTCTTATATCCTCTGAATTCTCCTTTTAAATATTGGCATGATGAGAAATGCATCACACAATGCACTTAGAATACAACTTAAATTATCAATCACGAACATCACTTGAAAAAGTTAAGTCAGTATTCGTTTCTTTTTACTTTTTGTTGTTTTCTATCATTTCTCCAATTAGTCCACATCCCATGTTTATATGGAACAATGTTACAGCGTCGAATTATTAACGTTAATTACTTCCTTTCTGTCTTTGAGCACTCATCAAATTCGGCTTGTGTAGTCTTCTCATTCACAAATGACACTATTATGTCTGTGTTCATCAATAATTCATAATGCAACAAAATTTCAGTTTAACTGACGAACGCTCTTCTCCGTCTTTTGTGCAAAACAAATCAACGTGATAATTATTATCCAATTTTTCACCAATTTAGAATTGAAATATTATACAACGGAAAAGATGAAGCAAATCTTACCTTTATCTGTTGGCGACAGGTCTTTATCTTCCTCCTTTCTCCTTAAACTAAATCTCTCGGGGGCTATCTCCTGTGGTAGCTTGTTGAGTTTTTCCTCGGCTATTTATTTCAATTAATCATGGATAATCCTCATTCGATCATACTATATATAATGAAATTTTGCTATATTTGTTGCCAGATTTACGATTCACTGAATTTTCTCACTGGCTACTGCTCCTAGTCCCCTCATCATGCTCATGCTGTGGTTGCTGCCACTATCGGATCACGGCCCTGGTTTCCTATTCGATGCCTTCTTACATCGGGCCCTGGTCATTTCCTTGCCCATATCTTCACTCGCTTATGAACGGCTTGTACTGTCGTCTGCTTTCCCCACTTGCACTTCCCATTCCGCTCCATACCTAAAACCTTCCTGATCCCGGTGTATCTGATCTGCAGGGAAGTGCCATTCATTTCTGCTCCATTCTGTTTCTCCCATGTTTCGATGAGCTTCCTTTGGTCCTTGCGAGGCACCCAT
>CALNVZ010002759.1:0-35698 GCA_940671915.1 Paracentrotus lividus
AATAATTAGGCCTATCCTGTGCACAGTAAGTGCATTAATCAGTTTTATACATCGTACATAAGCATTTCGTCTGAGATTATTAAATTCCTCAAATATTTTGAACCCGCTTGCCCACAAAAAAAAATAATTAAAAAAATTTAAAGAATAAAAAATAAAAAATAACAAATTAATGGTGGCAATTAATTTGTGAGATGTTTTGGGTATTGGATGGAAAAAATCTAGTTGTGGGAACTTTATATAATATAGTGTAGAATTACATAATATATACAATAGAATTAAATATCTTCTTTTATCATAAAGATAGAAACTGTTATTTGTTTCTCTATTCATCCAAACCTAAATTGCTCTTTTATTCCGCCGCGACGGTCGCCGAATCTGTGCCGTCCAATATTCAATACATCACAAATTATTTTCCTCCATTTATCAAAAACTCAATTTAATATCTCAATTAGGCTGCAGTACGTCACACGGACACTTATACGTTGAGTTACTTCCGGTTGCGTCCAAAAATAATTATTTTCTGCGGATCCCCACGGATGCCTTCCCGTCAAAGTAAGCAATGGAAATAGTGATAATTTCGTAAATCCAATATTACAAAGAAATGCATAAGAGATGGTAGAACAGAAGATGAAATAAGGATTTAAAAAAAAAAAACGTAAAAAACGTAAGTGTCTGTGTGACTGTAGCATTATGCTACAGTCACACAGACACTTACGTTGAGTTACGTCCAGGTGCGTCCAAAAATTATTTTCTTTTCTGCGGATCCCCACGGATGCCTACCCGTCATAGTCAGCAGTGGACATATTGATAATTTCGTTCATCCAGTAAAACAAAGAAATACATAAGAAATAATAGAATAGAAAAGAAAATAAGTTTTGGATGCAACCGGACTTAATTCAACGTTAGTGTCTGTGTGACTGTAGCATAAGTTCCACCATTCAAAACGCAACTTTCACGCAGTATACTTAACTTGAGATATTAACCAACACATACGATCACTTCAACCCAATTCATCTCGTACAAGGACTCGCAATACCGCAATACTTAAACGTTCACTAAATGTATCTCGTACATGACTCTCAGTTATGTTCCTCCAGTCTTAGACGTTAAACTCGACTTATCTTGTGCATGATTCCCAATTAAGTTCTTCCAATCAATACATAGACGTTCACTTAAACTCGACTCAACTTGTGCATGATTCCCAATTAAGTTCCTCCAATCAATACATAGACGTTCACTTAAACTCGACTTAACTTGTGCATGATTCCCAATTAAGTTTCTCCAATCAATACTTAGACGTTCACTTAAACTCGAATTATTTCGAGCAAGATTCTCAATTAAGTATCTCTAATCAATATTTTAAAGTTTACTCAAACCTCCTCCATTCATAACTAAACTGGTCTCACGCTGGACTCGATTATACTCCTCTATTCAGTGACAGATCCAGGATTTGGGATGTAGCTGTTAAAATTTTTCTGCCGTCGGCCGATCAACCAAATCATCACAATATCAATAGGGTCGGTCGGTCAATATTCTCCCCATTGTATCTCGTGACTTATCCCACCGAATCAGAAAAAAATTTATATATACACACCTCAAAACCGGCAAATTTAATGACAACCCTTGTCATAAACACATAATATTAAATATGTCATGAAAGAGTGTCTTCATACCCGAATGTGATACCATTTTCATGGGGTATGCGTTTATTAAGCTCGGATACTCAGAAGGTATTCTTTGAAGGGATGTAAAATCAGATTTGAGCCAAAGCAAGGGGTGACTGCATTGAATAATTAATCCATCGGTGCCCTATTGTTCTTTCATCATGTGAATAAGTTTTTGATGATATTTTGGATGAAATCTCTAATGAAAAATATTTTTAAAATATTAATAATCTTTCAGTCGGTGTTTTGGGGATGATATCACGAACGTGAATACATTTACATAAACTAAATTACAATAACAATAGCAAGTTAACTAAAAGCTTTAAAAAAATGAGACTTTGGCACAAAGGATAGCTAGGCTATTTTACATCACATTAAACATTGCATCCTGATCATCCAAGCGTAAACCTATGCAACATATAAAATGGTATCAAATTATTCTTCGGAAGACACTTTTTGATGACATATATAATAGTAATATGTTTATGGATACGACAAGTTCTTTGAAATTGACAATTTTGAGGTGTTTTGTTTTTCTGACTCACCCGTGTGTACGTACCTTTGAGGCTCGTAAAACATTTCCTTGATTATGTATATTTTTTTTCGAAAGTTTTGATATGTATATTAATCGTTTCTAAAGAAAAGTACACAATAATACACACAGAACAACAAAACTTTGATAAAAACTTGTATTAACCTTCCTTTTCTTTTTTAGTAACATTGTTGAAAAAGACGCATTTGTTATGTTTTCATATAAAAAGAAGACATGAAAGGTGTCATCACGAATATATGCCAACTAACGAAAAACATTCGTGAATTGTTTAACAAACATGAATGTTCATATAAACACTAAACCATGACAATGCAGAAGGAAAAATATTTTGGAATTTAGTTACGCGGAAAACTAGTTCAAGCATATGTATAAAACTATGAATATGTTGCAACTATCAAACTATCTTGCAAATATACTTCTCAAGCTAACTTTATGAAGATAAATGAATTTGGACATTGTGTTTTCAGCTCTGCTCCTCTAATAGACTTTTAATGAGAATTGAGAAGAAAAAAACCCCCTATAAGTTGATGTAGTCTTAATAAAAAGGTTTTCTGAAGACTGACTTAATTTTAAACAGATTTTTATTATTTTTATTGCGTGTCATTGCATTATAGTATTATTGGGAACTCTGTGACACCTTCGTTTTGCAGCTCAAAAGAGGATGTTGATCATGTTGATGCAATTTTCTTAGTATATAAGAACTTATATATTCCCAAACATGTATCATTGATATGGTACAAAACTTGAGTACATGTATATCTTGCACGTCAGTTACAAATGTAAAAAGAAAACAACAAACAAAAAACAAAAAACAAACAAACAAACAAACAACAACAACAACAAAAAACCCAACAAACAAACAAAACAAATTCTGCAGATATCAACATCCGTTTTAGGACAACTACCCACGTACAACTCCTCCAGATCCATATTCCATAACTACCACTCAACAAGTAGAAAAGGGGAGGAATTTTCATGGGGAAGATATTCATGGAGAATAGTTGTCCAGGGAGAAGTTGTCTAAATACCATCTCTTTCAACTGGAAGAGTATTACATCAGACAACTTTTCATATCCCCTTTTATGTGTGTATGAACATGGTATTAAAAGCAAACAAGTTATTAAAATAATTAAATAAATAATAAAAATCAATCATCAAATTCCCTTTAAAAATTAAAAGGATGAAACAAGTTAAAATTACAAGGTGCCTCAAGTTTTCCCATGGTGGGGGAGAGAGGTTGGAGAGATACATGTAATATACTAATTGCGTATATACATGATATAAGGCAAAATTAATCAAATAGAATGCATCATGAATCTTGTAAACAAATACGTGTCGGTGATATGATTCAAATATCAAACTGTCTTAACTACTTACAGCAATATTGAACAAACGCACAATGTACAATGTAAGTTAACATTATTCTTCATTAAAAATAATCACTGGTCAATGATTTCATGCGCTAAATTTAGAAAACAGAACAAACAAGCTAAATGCTACGACATCATGAATACAATATCCAGCTTAACTGGGTATGCGAACAAGCATAAACTTGATAACGATTGATGAAGTATTGTATATGGAGAAAAAAAATGGGGCGAGGGGGTTTGGGCTGCAGCCCCAGACTAGTTTAAAAATATACTATGCCATCACATTATATAGATTAGAAAGGGTACATTGTTAGATGTCAAGGTTCAGAACAACCGTTGAACGATAATGAAAAAATTATGTAGAATGTTGCAAAAGCTTCAAAATATTAATCCTTATAGTACAGTGCCTATCAAAAAAAAAAAAAACAAAACAAAACAAAAAAAAAAAAAAAAAAGGTAAGCCATTTTAAAAGGGACCATATTCAAACCTCATCTATTTTGGTGATTTATATGCCACATATATATATATATATATTAACAATTATACCTTTCTTGCACCACAAATGCCACACATAGTAAATAAGACATAAAATGGGACATGTACAAGATCCGGTTTGAGCAAGTATTGAGAAAATGAGACAAGACTCTGTGAATGCTTTCATTTTAGCCGCACACCATTTTTTTCCCTCAAAACTTGCCAAAACTGGATCTTTTACCTGTCACATTCGTTTGTAATTTATTTGGTTACGTGTGACATATTATGTGTATGTGACAAAGGTACCTTTCGTACATACTATGTAATGCACGAAAGATGCCTTTGACCAAGATCCTCTAAAAAAAGATTTTTTTTTTTTTTTGTAGGTGCACACTGTAACGAGGATAGACATAAAACATATTTTAAAGTCCACTCATATTGTATTGGGCACAGATACAAGACAAATTTCATTAATTTAGCGCGAGGGGGACATGACCCAGCCAAAAAACCCTAAAAACTGGAGATGGAATAATCATAAATTTGTTTCACGGACAGGAAGGGTAATTTGAAAAGTGTAGGCCCCAACGTCCCCTAAACCCACACACCATTATCACAGCATCAACAAAGCTGACAAACGGAAGGGGGTGGGTAGAAGTAAACTTCAAATTAAAAAAAAAAGTTGAAGCTGGTATGTTGTAGATTTAGCTTTTCAAGAACTGAAGAAGGTAGTTTGCAGACATGGAGGCTTCAATGCGAACCCCGCCCCCCCCCCCCCCACCATTTTCTCCAGGCTGGAATCAAAATGGTGAGAGATCAGGTCATAAACTCTCATTGTCTCATGCATTTGGACTAATTTATCTATCTATTATGACACAATAGATCTATTCTTCAATGCCTTACAAATCTGATAATTCAGATCTACTCATCACTTGAACAGAGTCAGATCTGAATTTTGACTCGTCAGAACTTGACTGGTCATAGGATGGGTTCAAGGTCTGGCTCCAGATCTCCATAAACAATGGCTGAAAGATGCTTTGGTAATAAGCCCTCATGTGGGATCTTGTGGCGCAGGATTGTTCTTGCTGCTATTTCCTCCAAGCTCAAGACTGATGTTGGTGTGGAGATCAGGGTCATCAGCTCTTCATTTTCTCGTGAATGTTGATCAAAAAAGGTCTGTTGGCACAGAGTCTCTTTAGCTGTCAAACCAAAAGCATCTCGCGCTTCAACGTTGCATCCATTGCGTATTAAGATCAGGGCGGTGTCTTTGACGAAGTGCATAGCTTTGCAGGAGTCAAGCTCCTTTATTAAGGAATGAAGCATGGAGTTCCCATCCATGATCATAGATGCATCTTCAAGCTGTAGTAGTCTGGAAAGCATGTGCTTTACACAATTTTCTTTAGCTTTACGACCATTTGAGATATCCGATACTGAATCCACAATACTTTCTAAGAAGAAGTGGGTGACAGATGTATTACATCTCCTCTGCAGGACTCCGACTATTCTTTCACAGATCAGAAACTGTGACTCGAACATTTCCTTTGATTTGTAGTCACTGAGAGCTACATGTTCCAGGAAGAATGTAAGTTCTAATGCCAGATCAGCAGAGTACTTGGTCAAACGCTGCTTAGAAACTTCTCCAAACATCTCAGAACATTGACCTATCAACTCGTAACACTTTATAACCGACTTGTTCTTATTAGTAGGCCTACTAATAGGCTGAAGTTCGTAGTGATTTCTTATACCACATAAAATTTTTCTAAATACTGTACCAAGCCTAAGGTTTGATTGCAACTCCCACTCAATTGCTTCTCTGAAGATTTGAGAGCCATCCCGGAACTCTTCCAGCATTTCCTTGTAGCTGTAATCATGGTAATGGGAGGCAAATATTCCATCAAGTCCATGGGTAAGAAGTTGAGGTATGATGTATACCGTGTGCAGTAAGTATTGTCACCCCCTACGTCATGCTTGTTTTGAATATGTACTTATGGGAGTAATGATTCCGGCTTTCAAACAAATATGCAAGCTTAGCTGTTGAAATTACCTATTTTTATGCTGCATAGATGAACTCTGTGTGATATGTAAAAGTAGAGCTATGCTTGTTTGAACTTTCACCCAAGAATTTCAAGATCTCAAACCTCCTTTTTGACATTGAAAACTGGTGGACAATAATAACAGGAGGAAGAAGGAAAGTACTGAGAGCGAAATTAAAAGTATGTTAAATTAGCTCAAACTTGGAGAAAAGAAGGGAAAATGAACAAGGAGATATCAAGTCTGCTTAGCTGGTCAACAAGATGGGTTCAATGCTTGTGCAATGCCAGGAAAGACGGGGTGAAGAATAAACATCGATCAGTTAGGCCGTCTTTACTAGGTCAAGCTTAGAAAAATTGGACAGATCGTGGGTCCGGCGTCATTGACCCCTAGGGGAAAATATCTTCCGTTAAATTGCTGTTTCAGATAATATTAATGTTAACTGATATATCATAAATCAAAATATTGTTTTTATACTAATTAAATTCATTCAAAAGATGAGTTATACTACATTTTTGTATATCCTATGTAAGGGGGCGACAATACTTATTGCACACGGTATAGCTTTTCTTTATTCTCTCCGGTATCCCTCTATCGGCAACTAAGAAGCATTGGATTTTCACAGCCAAACTGTCTTGCTCTATGGCTTCCCAGTCGTTCAGTGTCTTACATTCTTTCGTTGAGAAAAGAGAGAAATGGGCAGCCATCTCTGACCGTTCATAGTCCCTGAGTGAAGGAATATCAATTGTCTCGTAAAGTGATACAGCTCTGTGTAAATACAAAAATGAGTTTGCAATGTCATCACTATAAGTCCCAGTGCTACACCAAGGAATTCAAAGGCCTCCACCTCTTCGGCAATAGATATTTGAAAACCACTTGATGTATGTTCACTTCCCTGAACGAAGAAATTGACGATACCGTTGAGTTTGTGCAATGCTGCCATACAGGGTGGATTTAGCCCAACAGAGTTGTGTTGTAATGTTGCTCTATGACACACGAGAAGTCTTATTATTTCCTTTCTCGTATTGATTCTACTTTTTTTGTGAGGAGCAGAGAAATCGCATGTCTTTCCAGATATCAATAAACCACAAGTACTGTTCACTGTTGCAAAGTGCATCGGAGTGTTCCCAGTTGTGGTGCACCTTGCATTAGGATCCGCTCCATGATCCAATAGGAACTTGACCATGTCTTTGTCGTCGTTGGCACAAGCGATCATTAACGGCGACCTTCCACGGCGATTACGAGCCTCCATATCAATCTTGTGGGAAGCAGCAAGCCTTTTAATCTCATCGAGACTCAATGAATTCCTTTCCATTCGTGATGCCAAGTTGAGTACAGGTAGGGTATCCCTTCTGGTCGAAGCCATTGTCATGATCTGCCCAATCTCCAAGTTACAAGGAATCTCTGTAGGCCTACAAGGAAACACAAATTTTGTATGGAAAAAATTGTGTGAATCGTACAGTGAAATACAAAGATTACAAATTTCTTGATTCAATACTGTCCACAACGTTCATTGTACGCTAGTGGAACAAGTTGAAAACACTGTAACTGGTTTTTTCGAACAATTTTAATATCATCTAACCCTAACTTACCTGGGGGGGGGGGGCCATTATGGCCCCCCCCCCCCTCGACATTTTTCGCGATAAATCCACAGTGCGAAATTTTTTGATCGCGCCGCTCGCCGACCTTTTACTTTCAAGTCTTGCGCATCTTGTAAAACTATTTTCGCGAAAATCGGGCATACCGTTTTTGCATTCAACCATTGCTCACTGAAGCATGACTTCGTGATTTTTCCTAAAATTCGCTCCCCTGGTTGCTAATTAAATTCCTCACACGGACATATAATTAGATTTTTTAAACTCCTCCTATTTCAAAAATTATTGATATTTGAAATAGGGGGAACTTTCTTTTTGTGTTGTGTTTAGTTCACTGATTGATTGACAAGCGTATGGTCTTCTTCACGTCAACTAATTTTACTGGTTTTGACTTGTATGTGGATCATAATTGTTAATTTGGTAATTAAAATCAAGATTTATATTTTGAAATATCTAAATATTGTGTAGAGGATTGTCAGCTACTACACTGTTCGTCATAAAGGTGGAATTTTTTTTTTCTGGCTCAAGCGACGTTATGTTGCTCCGTTATTAATTTCATGAATGTGTGTGTCACCGCTTTCACTTTCTGGGATCCTGGGTATATCTTGGATGTTCCCTCAACCCTTCCCGGGGATTTTTCTTCAAAAAAGTTTGTCACCCCCAGAAGATGGCCATTTTCGTCATTTTTTCTTGATTTTGGGGCCCTTTTTTGTTCACGAGACCCACCAAGGCCCCCTCAGTCCTACCCCAAGGAAACACGTCTGAGGTGGAGATTTGTTATTGTTCTTTAAATTAAATCTAGTTTAATGGTTACAGGCTCGACTCTTTTGTCTAGGGGAGGGGTCAAAATTTATTTTGATTGGGGTTTAACATTCATTTTATTCATTTTTACTCCATGGAAATTTCTATCTTCCCTAAATTGTATTGTAAAATCTCAACCAAACATAAATCAAAATGAAATATTATCAATAATGACTATTTACAGCCTTGTCATCAAGGCTAAACAAAATTTAAGGGGAAAATGATGATACTTAAGGGTTAAAGGTGGTTTTTCATTTCTTTTGTTTTCAGCATAAAGATGGAATAAAATATTCCGAATTTTCACCAATCTCGTTTTCTACTTCAACCCCTCCCCTACACAAGAGACCTGAGCCTGTCCCCAGAAATATAGATTTAACTTAAACAACAATATAAAACAGTACACCTCAATCGCTTTTCCTGGGGGTAAGACTGAGGGAGGCTTGATCGGCCGGGAAAACAAAAAATGGCCCCAAAATGAGAAAAAATGACAAAAATGGGTTGACAAGACTTTTTCGGAAAAAGGTCCACGTGAAGGGTTGGGAAAATGTCCAAGATATAGCCAGGGTCCCAAAAAGTAAAAGCAGGGACAAACATATTCAAGAAATTAAAGTCAGAGCAAAATCATGTCTCTATAGCGGCAAAAAAATATTCCACCTTTATGACGGACAGTGTAGTATACATAGATCTATATAAAAGATGTCAATAAAAAAAAAGAAGGTAGAAATTTGGAGGAATGGCATGGCATGGCATGGTATTGTTTTTGTTTTGTTTTGTTTTTTTTTGTTTTTCTTTCTGTTTTTTTACCAGTGGATTCCAATTTTCTATGTAACAATGTTTACAAAGACCCCAAAATATCATAAAAAATAATGAAAATGAAAAAGAAAAAAAAAAAGAAAGAAAGAAAAGAAAGTGATTGGTGACAGACAACGGCTTGCAATGATCGTCTGCGTTCGCGAGCGGGGGTGGAGCGGGGATGGCCGCACATTTCGTGACACCGGGGGGGGGGGGGGGCTTTTCTCGAAAAGGTGGGGGGGGGGCTTTTCTCAAAAGAGTGGGGGGGGGGGGGCTTTTCTCGAAAGGCTGTGTTTAGTAGTTTTCTGAACCAGTCGTTTTTATGAATTTTATTCATTAAATAATAACAATATAATATTAATAGATTATAATAGGAGAATAGAGGAGAGCTTTCATTTTTTGTTGTTGATATTGAAGTTCATAATTTTGACACCCCCCCCCCCCCGTGGCTATAGCCCGATAGTCCGCTTTATCTGATAGTCCGCGGCCGCGCTGCGGTCCGGTAGTCCGCAGGGGGGGGGGGTGTTCGTTATTCCGAAGGTTTGTAATTCCTAAAATAGAAAAAGCTTCATTATTCTGAAAATAGAACAAGGTTCATTATTCCGTAAATAGAATAAGGTTTGGTGTTCCGATAATAGAATAAGGTTCGTTATTCCGAAAATAGAAAAAAGGTTCGTTATTCCGAAATTGACCTATACCTGCCAGAGCGAATGGATTAAAATAGTTGGGGACTGTGTTTTGGTCACCCATATGAATAACCTCCAGATAAAGGGGATTTTTTTTGGGGGGGGGCGGGGCGGGGGGGGGGGAGTGGTGTCATTATTTAACAGTATCTGCTGTTAGATTTTGAGTTTCGGAAAATTTATGTCACAAAATTACCAACGGCGACTTCTACTGATAAAGAATTAGTTTCGCTTCTAAAGTCGGGCCGTTTAACAGTCCATAACTAAATAATTTATTCCGCAATTGTTTTCGTTCTGTCTTTATTTAATGAAAATTTTATTTCAGCGGCGAATTCTTCCGGAAAAGAATAAGTTTCAATTCTAAAATTTGTCCGTTATCACTCAATACTGAATAATTTATTTCGCAATTGTATCCGTTCGTTATTCGTGGATGTGTGTGTGAGGGGGGGGGGGGCGTGGCTGAAGGAGCTCTTAAAAATCACGAATGTATGGCAGGCGCGAATCCAGGATTTTCCAGAGGGGTGATGGGCCCACAGAGTTAAATACGCACTAAACGGGTATGTAACTCTATGGATGGGCCCAACTTTAAAAAAAAATCTTGCGAGTGGAGCGAGCAAACGAGCGCGAATCGCGAGTTTAAAACACTCCCCGATATATAGGCCTATTCTGACCTAAAACGGGGAATTTAAACAATTTTATTTTTACCCCTATGAAAACAAAATACTGACATATATTAGCAACAAAAAGAAAAAAAAAATCTGAATATTTTAAACAAAACTTTAGTGGTTTGAATATGTATTTTAAATTGCCACCATGATTACGATTATTGCCCCATTAGAATTACATCAGACGTTGCGAGTGCAAACTATGCCATTTAATTACCTCGAAGAACGGCATGTTATAACCCTGTTGTTATGCCAGAGGCGGTAGAACGAATTTGAAAGTGGGGGTCACGATGGAAAACGGACATTTTTCCGAATTAAGGGGGCAATTGAGACCAGTGGCATAAAAAGAAATGTATTCGGATGAATAGGGGGAGCGCCCCAAAAATTGCATTTTAATTGATGCTTTTAAGAATGTGTTTTGTATTTCATTAATGACAAAAAAGCAAAGCGAGCGCGAAGCGCGAGCCGAAAATATTTGAGATTACTGTGCAGTATAAACTATATTTAGTATCCGCGAGCGCGAAGCGTGAGATGAAAACTTTTAGGTAAAAATTTCAGTTAATTGCGCATTATGTAGGCCTACCCTACTGAATTATTGGTATCTGCAAGCGCGAAGCGCGAGCCGAAAATTTTAAGCTCAAAATTGGAGATATTTGTGCATTATGGTTTAGTATCCGCTAGCGCGAAGCGCGAGCCGAAAATTTTGGGTTTTAAAAAATACATAGAATAAAGGGGCACTTTCTAGTATAAGAAATTGTAGATAATTGTGTATTACAGACCCTATTCAGTATCCGCGAGCGCGAAGGGCGAGCTGAAAGTTTTGAGGTAAATATTGAAGTGTTATATGTGCATTATGATTTTTATATTTGAGTTAATTGTGCATTCTATACCCTACTGAATTGGCATAAGATTTTGAGCTCAAAAATTAAGATGTAGTATCCGCGAGCGCGAAGCGCGAGCCGAAAAGTTGGGGGTTTAAAAGATATATTGAAGAAATAAAGGGGCACTTTCTAGTATTCTTATTCTTATTTAAATTAGTTTGAGTATTAAAGTAGCTGGAAAGCCGAGGCGAGGTCTATGTTGTATACCACCCTCCGCCCCCACCCCAGCTCAAGTTCGGAGTGATGCCCACGAATACCGGCCGCTCCTACAGGCTTAAATATATCGTCGATATAGGGCGGAGTCGCCCCACTCTTGATCTTAAATTATGAAGGAAAAAAAAGTAATGACAAAGAAAGAAGAAAGAATTAGAGGTTTAAATGAATGTTTTGATTACTTGGTGTCATGTTAGAAATCTTGCAATATATTATGTCGAACTGAGAATAAAAAGATAGCAACCCTTGCGTCAAATTGTATACCTGAGCCAATCGTGGGAGAATGCAATTAAATAGAGAACAACTGTTGAGTTGTTTACAAATTTGCCGACTAATCAAAGCGCCGCGTAATCTTTAATAAATAGTGCATGCTCTACCATGCAACATACTAGATTATGTGCACGACAAATACTAAATTATCCCGAGTGCACCTTTATTTTACCGAGGCCGTAGGCCGAGTTGAAATAGAGGTGCACGAGGGATAATTTAGTATTTGGAGTCCACATAGTCAGTAATGTTGCATTAATAGTAGGGATGGCCACACACAGGCAAAAAGCCACTAGAACGGTTTTCACTTTACTGTATGGATGTAGTCACCCATGCATTTACAATGCAAACAATAACCCGTGCACTGCCTACTCAATAATACACAGGCAGAGAAATAGCAAAATTTTCTATTAAAAAACAGCTTTCGAAATTGTCTTTTGGCCAGTGGTAAATATCAATCATTTTTATTCCTAATTGGTCAGTTTCTTCCTAAGAAAATACCTCAGCAGGTGCATGATCAACTTCTGCAGTTGAAAACATTGATATGAAGAAAACTACAGCGTGTTCAAAGTGATGCTTAATTCTGCGTGGTGTGTGTTATGACTGGAATTTCTCATGACTGGAATTTCTCATGATTGAAATAGATCCAGATAAGGAAAAGTGGATATCTATAAAATTTAACTATTTTTGAACAAAAAATGTATTGGGGTGAAAAACAAAGAACAATGTTTACCACTGGCCATTTAAGTTTTAGAATTACTCTACCCTCTCCAACACTCAGCTCTGAGCCACACCACCATGAAATAGCCTATTGTATAGGGTGTTCGCATTGAAACATGCCCTATTACCCAGGGAGCAAGTAGGGTGGACCTGACATGTCGAGATATAAAAATTAGTCCTATCTAGGATGGTTGTATGGACCCTAACCAACATCGGACTACTCTTCAGATCAGCTGCAGGAGGGTCCCTACAGGTGGGGGCGTCCAAAATAGCCGCCCCTTTTACAAAAATTAGCATTCTGAACAAAAATGTTTGAAGCAGAGTTTCAAATACATTGAATTTGGTATCAAATTAAAGATAATAAAATTTCCTACGATTTAGTACTATTTTCAATAAGAATAATGTTGAGTAAAGGTAAAATTTTAAGCGTTAAACTTGATTTTTCTCATTTTTTTCAAAAAATAAAGTTTTATCTATTTGTTGTTTTATCTCGTGTAATAATTATGTCAAGACCTGAAGCGCGAAACTTTTTAGAAATGTGCCCCAATGTATTGAAAAGAGTATGTGAAAAAGACAAAGTAATACCCTTTTCCAATAAAAAGATATAACGCTATAAAGTTACCTCCGCAATATACGGAAAAACGACGTTTTTGCCCCATTTATGTGGTAAACCCATACGTACACGTGTAATACCCTATTGCAGTGCGCGCATGTGTATTGCACGGCATGATCTAACAATTATTACATGAATAGGCCTATGCAAGTTTCCATAAAGGTTAATAAAGAATGGACTTCTCGACCAATTTTTTGTGAAGGGGAATGAAATTGGGGGGGGGGGGTCATGAACACGGGACCAATTTTGGGGCGGCAGGGGGGGGCTGGGGATGCACCCCCACTTTTGTAGGTAAACGTGTACAAAACCCGAAAATGGCCATAGATTTGTTATTTTTACCCTGTTCAGCCCCCCCCCCCATTTCGGCTAAGCCCCTTCACTTTCAAAAACGCTCCAGGCCCTGCCCCCCCCCAATATGTGTACCCTGATTGGAATTGCATTTTTGATATAGAGGTTTTCTTACAGGCTGTGATCAAACAGATTTTGGAGTAAAAAAATAAGACTTCAAACCAGAGCAAAATGACGTGGCTGAAGCTTAATAATAATAATAATAATAATAATAATAATAATAATAATAATAATAATAATAATAAAAATAATAACAATAAAATCCAAGCTTTATGACCAAAAGTGTATTTTGCATACATTTACAATGTATCTTTTTGGTAATAGAGTATTTTATATTTCCAAATAATCTCCTTTTTCAGGAAATCTCGTTTTTTTCGTGAAAAAAAGGGATTTCCTGAAAAGGAGATTATTTGGAAATATAAAATACTCTGTTTGGTATACAATGGTAAGATAAATCGCTGGTTTTCGTGAATAGCTTATATGGGATGGTTGTATAGACCCAAACCAATATTCTTCGGATTCTTTCGATAGGCCAGCTGAAGTAGGGTGCGTACAAGCGAAACTGGGGAGGGGGCAGGTTGTTCAGTGCACCCCACTTTTTCAGGCATCAAAAACATGACAAATGTACCTCTTTCAATAGTAATATATAGTGCCCTATTTTTCTCAATTAATAGTGCTCCTTTTGTCTAAACAAAACCTTGTGAAATTGTAACAATCTGAAAAGAGCACTTTTTTATGTATTTTCAAACCCCAAATTTTCCTGAACCTCGTATTAAGAGGTCACAAGCATCATGGTTGAATCAAACAAACTTCCGCCTGCTGCTATGCTAGAGACAAATATATTTCAAGTGTGTTTTTTGAAATCAACAGTGTCGTCCTGAGAGGGCTCGGATAGGGGTGGGGGGGGGGGGTATGCAGTCGCGGATCCACGGGGAGCCCAGTGGGCCCGACCCTTCCCCCCCCCCCCAGAAAAAAAAGGAAAATGGACAGGCGGGCCGATTGAGCCCCTAACCTTACCCCTATGGCTGATTCAAGATGACCTCTTTGATGGCCGAAGGCCACAAAAAAGGCCCCTGTAATGTCCTGGATCCACCACTGGTATGGACTAAAGCCCCAAAATGTTCTTGACAAATTTCTGGTTCTGGTTCCCAGTCTATTCCCAATTTTAATAGTCCGCTCTTTACGCCACTGGCTGAAAGTACCCACCATTTCAGAAAAAGTGCCCGGCCCTTTCCCCTGTGCCCCCTCCCTACTTTCAAATTTGATCCTCAACATTAATTCATGTACTTGACTCATAATTGCAGTAATGCAGGTTGATTATAATAATGGCGAACCTGTTCAAAGAAAAATATGATAAAGGGGTCTCCTAATTCTATGTCTAACCGTTCTTTCCCCTCCTTCAAAAAAGGAACTTAGTTTAGCTTTGCAACCCATTCATCTGGGCCGAATTTCCAAACCCTTATTATAGCAGAATGATTGAATAATTGATTGTATAATATAATATCACATAATTAGCTCATAAGTCTATGAAGTGACGTGCTCCAGGCTAATATTATTGTATTTAAAGAAAAAAATCAACGATATAATAATAATAATAATAACAACAATAATAATAATAGTGGCATAATAATAATAGTGGCTACTTCCATTGTGCACACGTCCACCTTTCGGCGCAAAGTGGGCCCTATTTGTAAATCACCTCAACATGTTGAGTGATAAATCCATCATAATATTAGGTTGTTAGATTTACCCTTATAATATAAATTTTATAATAAAAAATCTGTTTGATCACAGCCTGTAAGAAAATCTTCTGGGGGAGAGGGCAGGGCCCGGGGAGCATTTTGAAAATGGAGGGGCTGAGCCGAAATTGGTGGGGGGGGGGGCTGAACAGGCTAAAAATCACCAATCTAGGCAGCCCTATGGCCATTTTTGCGTTTTTGTACACGTTTAATGACAAAAGTGGGGGCTACAGCCCCTAGCCCCATCCCCGACCCCGCGGCCCCTGGGGGTACGTGGTTTTCAGTATAAATAGGCAAACAAAATAATTATTTATAACTCTGTTAAACTCAGATGTTTTTTTAAATTTTATTCGTTGGATGTGAATTATCTGTACCGTCTTGTTCATTGTATACTCACATTAACTTTGTTTGTCTATTGTGTTATAGGATTATTGTTCATCTCACTTTTATATAATGTAGGCCTACTGTTCATGTGTTTGGATAATCATGTGCAGGCAGAGGCGGCGGAACGAATTTGAAAGTGGGGGGTCACGATGGAAAAGGGGCACATTTTTCTGATAAGGGGGCACTTGAGACCAGAGGCTTTAAGAGAGAAGTGTTCAGATAAGTAGGGGTGCGCAGAAAATTTGCCTTAAATTTTATTAATGATAAACAAAAGGAATGCGAGCGCGAAGCGTGAACCTAAAATTTTGAGATAATTGTCCATTATAGACCCTATTTAGAATCCGCGAGCGCGAAGCGCGAGCTGAAATTTTTAGCTGAAAATTAGAGTTAATTGTGCATATAACCTATTTACTATCTGCGAGAGCGAAGCACGAGCTGAAAAATTTGAGTGAAGTGTGCATCATATACTCTATTAAATATCCGCAGTGCGAAGCTCGAATTGAAAATTATGAGCTTAAAATGGAGTTTATTGTGCATTATAGACCCTATTTATTATTTGCGAGCGCAAAGCGTGAGCCGAAATTTTTGAGCTCAAAATTGGAGTTAATTGTGCATTATAGACCCTATTAAGTATCCGCGAGAGCGAAGCGCGCGTGTGTTGGAAATTATGAGCTTAAAATAAGAGTTTATTGTGCATTATAGACCCTATTTCGTATCCGCGAGCGCGAAGCGCGAGCCGAAATTTTGGGTATTAAAAGACATATGGAGAATTAAGGGGCACTTTTTTGTATTAAAAGTGCCCCTTTCTAATAATAAATGTGCCCCTTTTTACTATAAAAATGGCATTTTATTAGCTAATAAAAAGGGCACTTTTTAGTCATGAAAAGGGGCACTTTTAGGGTGAGATGAAAAAAGTGGGGGGTCACAGTGCCCCCCCTGCCCCCTGGTTCCGCCGCCTCTGTGTGCAGGACCTTTATGTATATAATCAGGTGTAACCTTTACAAAAAAAAAAAACCCAACAAACGTAACTGTGACTGTAATCAGCCCTTTTCCATTCGCCAAATAAAACCAATATATTGCACAAGCACAATTTCATTAATTTGATTAAAATAGATTATATATTAAAATATGCCGCCCCTAATTGGTCCTTGTTCTGCCCCCCCCCCCCCCACCCATCCCCTCCCACTTCACAACAAATTGGTCGAGAAATCCATTCTAGCATAGGGTTCTTTATTAACCTTTATTGGAAACTTGCATTTATTCTGTAATATTGTTAAATCGCGCACGGCCGTGCAATACACATGCGCGCACTGAACCGTGTATGTATGGCTTTCACATAATGGGGCAAAAACGTCGTTTTTCCGTATATTCGGAGGTAACTTTATAGCGTTATATCTTTTTATTAGAAAAGGATTTCTTTTTTTCTACTCTTGTCAATAATGGGGCACATTTCTAAAAGTTTCGCGCTTCAGGTCTTGATATGATTATTACGAGAGTACAACAAATATAGATTTTTTTTAAAAAAAATGAGAGTTTAACGCTTAAATTTTACCTTTACTCCATTATTCGTTTGAAATGTACCTGTAGGAAATTTTATTCTTTAATTTGATACAAATTCAATGTTGAAACTCTGCTTCAAACATTTTGTTCAATGCTAATTTTTGTAGGGGCGGTTTTTGGACGCCCCCCTGTAGGGACCCTCCTGCAGCTGATCGAAGGAGTAGTCCGCCAGCGATGTTGGTAAGGGCCTCCCTTACCGTAGATAGACTACTTTTATATCCGACATGTCAGTCTCTTCCAAAATTGGGTTTTGCTCCCTGGGTTATGGAGTATTTTTCCACGTGGTCATAATTTGACACATACGGTGTAACATACATGTCAAACCATTAGTTTTGTACTGCCATACTTTTTGTATAATCTACTCATACACCTCAATTGTGTTACTATAATCTCATTTCATGTTGATAACACATAGAAATGTTTGGTTATGGTTTAATAAATCAAGAGACAAAGGTCCATAAACTTGAGCTTTTATTGCATTTTCTGGCTTTGTCTGAACTTGTAGGTTATAGCAGCTCATGGTAATCTGAGACACTCTTTGGCTCATATCTTTGAAATGGAATATCCAATTTGATAATTCAAGTCCAAAAGTTTTTTTAAGCTCACCGGCTAGCAAAACAACTTAATAATAACTTAAAATTTTAGTGGGCATCCTATTAATAAGCATGCGCTATTTATTATAGTAAATACCCCTAAAATTACCCCCCAAAAAACAAAAAAAAATTGCCCCCATTTTTTTTTTATCATTTCATTTTTTTTTATATAGCATTCACAAAAAAAAAAAAAATGGGGGGGGGCGCCCAAAAAAAATTAGACCTTTTTTTTTTCTTTCTTTCTTTTCTTTATATATAGACTCTATATAATATATGAATTTTTTCTAAAAAAAAAAAAAAAAAAAAAAAAAAAAAAAACGGCCCCAAATTTTTTTTGCCGCCCCATTTTTTTTTTGGGGGGGGGGGGTGGGATGTTGAAAAGTAAGAATTAAATAAAAAAAAATAAAAAAAAAATTGGCCCTCCCAAAAAGCCCCCACTAAAAAAAAGGACAGCCCCCAGACATGACCTTATCCACGGGGGAAATAAAAGCAGGTCTGACAAATAACTTTTCCACCTCTCGCGGTATTCCCTATCCTGCAACATAAAAAACCGTTCACTATATTTAACAAAAAGCCGTGCAATATAACAAAAAAAAAAACGTTCAATATAACAAAAACCGTTCACTATAACAAAAACGTGAATGACACGTGACATCATTTCAACCAATCACAGCTCTTAAAATACTACCACTATTAACTATACATAAATATTTCACATGCGCGCATGTCGGCAATTATCAGAGAAACGCGGTCTCTTTTGTTCTTCAACATCAAAGCGCAACACACTTTCCCACGCGTATACTTAAAACTTGCATCTGATCTGCGGAAGAATTGTGTCTGAAATAAAATCATTCTCATCGTGGACTCCGTTCGAGAAGCAATGTTTTTCCCTACTCCCATCCCTCCATTCTTCGACGATTGTTTGAACTTTGTTTGATTCCCTTTTATATATTGCAAGATTGCACGAAAGACTTTGCATGAGACTGGAGTGGAGGGGGGGGGGTGGAGGGGGCGCTCGGTTGTCAAAATTTAAAAAAGGGGTCAAGTATGTGTGTCTGTGTCCAACTACAAACGTACGTGCCTCACGGCTAAAAAATCAACAAAAATGCTACTTTTCTATTTAAGGCTGGTCAAATATTGTTGGACGGAGCTTCTTAACTTCTATGCAAATGTGAATTTATTCAGAATAGAAATTTTTTTCCGGCCATCAAAGAGGTCGTTTTTCAGCCATAGGGGTAAGGTTGGGGGTCAATCGGCCCGCTCGTCTATTACTTCACTTTTTTTTCCTTTTTTTTTTGAGGGGCTAGCCCCCCCCCCCCCCCCCCCCCCCCCCCCCCCCTGGATCCGCGCCTGTTATATTACATACTAAGGGGCAGTTTTCCTTTGTTCAATTTTATGTTGCAATGCATTAATAATTCTCTCTTCGCTGTGTGTATTTTGACCTACAATAAGCATAATTCATTACTTCATGATTTTGTTGTCATAGTGTTTCATTTTTACATTGAATAATGATAAATTAACCAAAAACATTTTCCGGTGCAAATGTTACAAATTAAAATAATTGTACTTTTACTATTACGTGCATTCAGATAGATAGAAGTGCAAATATAATTGACCGGAGAAAAAAAATAAAATACAGAAGAAATCATTGTTTCATTTATTTACTTCAATGAATGTCTGAATGTTTCAATATAATTATTCAAACAAGATTCCGTTGCTTCATAAATTGAGGCGTCTATATCGGAGAGGGGGGGGGGGCAGGTGGAAGTTTCCTTGAATGTTGTTTTTTGTTATAACAATTTTGGTGAGTGCAAATCATAACCGTTGTTGAACGTATAAGTACAATAACCCCTAACTATACACAGCCCCGTTGCCGAAGGCGACGGGGCTGTACTTCAACCACCCTTATTTACAGCGTAACTTTCAGTGATGATGAGCGCAAAGTAAATTATACTGGCCAATTTAATCAATCTCATGTTTAAATATCTATTTTAAACATTTATGATGTTTCACGCGTAACAACGACTAAAAATGAAAGTATATAAGAGCTTCTTGACTTACCAAATTGAATTTTCCGTTGGCCTTGTCTCTTCTCATAGTGTTGGTGCCATCGCTGCCATTTTCTATGACGTCATTTTACTGTGCGAAGACGTATGGCGAAGACAACGCACGCACGGAGAAATATACGTTGATGGACTCAATTTCCCTGTATTTTTCTACGTTATTAGTTGATTTCTTCATGTGAAACATTCGCAGATGTCACCAATTCGTGGAAAAATTTCAAAGATTTGATTCAATGTGAGTATGAATTCAAATAAGGTATTTTTGACCACGAAATTTGTGGTCATGTATAGATATTTTCAAAACTTCGCCAAATATGTCTACTGGTTCGTCAGTTCCCGTCGCTTTGCGACGGGGGCTGGTCGGTTTAAATAACCCCCTACTTTTCACCCCACCTAACTACGTACCTGAAGGACAATTCACCCCCAGGAAATCACCCCCATCCGATGAAGAATGGCCTCAAGGTCGACAATAACCCCTGGAAAATTACCCCCGATAATAAATATTCATTATACCCCATGGCCAAATTACCTCTGATGGGGACATGTTAATTCCGGACGAGTAACCCTGGCCAATTTCCCGCTTCTATAAGCACCTCTCATACTCCAGATCGGGGACAAAATTAATACCACCTACATGTATGACAATATACCAGCGGTAATTACAACTGAACCATTGATGCACCCCGCCCCCCCCCCCCCCGTAGTTACTCTTTGACAATTACCATCTTGAATATATTCCCCAGGATAACGTCATATTTATCCCCTAGGAAAATTACCTCCTCTCCCTGGATCACTGCCCCTTATCGTAGATATATAACCCGAGGCGATTCAACGATCTCCCAACGTTTCAATTATTTCATTAATTTGGCTACCACAATTTTTGTAATTATTGTAACTTCTTAAAAAGAAACAACAAACAAACAAAACCGCACAACTCTTTTTAAGAGCTGTCTAACCAGAAACAAGAAAAGTTCATTTCAATTTTTTTTAGTTACATTATATACAAAATATTTAAAATCGGATTTTTTTTTATATATTGAATTTAATTTTCATGGAATGATGGAACAAAATAATGAAAGGACACGGTTATACCTTATTACAACTCTCATTACAAATGATCTGATTTTCATTTCTATTTCCAGAAAAATCAGCGAGATAAAATATCAGGTATAAAACCCAATTATTGAAAACCAATAACGTAAACATCATCATAACATGGACCCTGATAAGAATAACACTTTTATTTTTGTGACTAATATTACAACATATAATCAAGAGTTCTTCATGATAAGATATAGGCCTACTAAGATGATGAATGTGATTGCATGTATACATAATTTTATATCTAAACTGAAAATTAAAAAAAAAAAAATAATAATAATTTTCTCAGATGAAATAATTAGAAGATGAAAGTATGACTCGATTGTATCAATTGATGAACTGGAACATTAAAATCAGTGCAATGCTTACTATAGATCTAGTAATTCATTTTATGTATTTTATTAGGCCTATTAGTTTGGAAATTAAAAATAATATTTTTAATATCATGCAATATGTACATCAAAATCTGGCAAAAAAAATAGAAATAAAATTAAAAAAATATGAACCAGATTTTGTAGTATAAAAAAGGACTCTCCTCTATATAAAATATTCTATATAGGGTCTAATATAAAGGATAAAGTAAACGGATAATACATTTCTTCACTTGAAAATGAATATTTGAGCAAACAAGTATCAATATAAAAGAAGGAAAACAAGGCCAGGGGCGGGGGACCTGAAGAAACATTGGCAGCAATACAGAAACAACAAAAAAAAAGTTGGAAAAAAAATAAAATAAAACCTGAAAATGAGTAGAAATGGGTAAAAAGACATAATAATTCACACTTGCAGCAGTATCAAAGGAAAATAGAAAATACACTAAAGTTAGACTTCTATTATAATGTAGGCCTAGGCCTAGATCTGATCTAGACTACATTTAGACAAATAGGGTCCTACAATTGTGGATTTAATTAGGCCAACTATCTTTTTTTTTTTTTTTTTTTTGAAATATATACTACATATTGTTATTATCTCCATTGACATTGTCAAAGATGAATGAAGTAATAAAAGAGAAAAAAAAAACTCACAGAAAAGCACCCCGCCCCCAATAAAACCGAACGGTACATGCCCCGGATTTAGGTCCCCCATAACTATACACAGCCCCCGTCGCTTCGCGACGGGGGCTGGTCGGTTTAGGTCCCCCATAAATCGTATATCGCTGAGATCAGCGCCATTTCTGTATACCTCGATAATTGGTTAGTTTACCTCGGGAATGGGGCGGGAAAGATCCTCTCAAATTCGTCATATTTGTGATCAATTAGTGAGTCTCGAGCCTTGGAATGTTGCGTGAGTTATATTCCCCAGCATTTTTGGCCGTCAGTTGATAGGTAGATCTAACTTAGACTCTACTTTAGATCTAATTCTTTCTGAGATATTATTTGGTTGTGAAGTTATGAGGTGCCAGTTACCGACCGGGGGTCAGTAGTCGGCCACTCGAGTCTTTACCGTGACTTTTCTTTCCAACGCGCTAACTATACGAGTTACCACAGCGTTAAACCGACCAGCCCCCCGTCGCGAAGCGACGGGAACTGACGAACCAGTTGACATATTTGGCGAAGTTTTGAAAATATCTATACATGACCACAAATTTCGTGGTCAAAAATACCTTATTTGAATTCATACTCACATTGAATCAATTCTTTGAAGTTTTTCCTCGAATTAGTGACATCTGCGAATGTTTCACATGAAGTAATCAACTAAAAATGTAGAAAAATACAGGAAAATTGAGTCCATCAACGTATATTCTCCGTGCGTGCGTTGTCTTCGCCATACGTCTTCGCACAGTAAAATGACGTCATAGAAAATGGCAGCGATGGCACCAACACTATGAGAAGCAGGCCCGTAACCAGGGGGGGTTCGGGGGGTTCGAACGAACCCCCCCGCAGGCGAGCAGGGTCCGCTTGACCAAAAAAAAAAAAAAAAAAAAAAAAAATTAAACCCCCACTTTTGGGCAGAAATGCAGCAGATACTTGAATAGAAATACAAGAAAGGAAGATTAAAACACTTTGCTTTCAGTCCCCCTACATCATGTACATGTAAAATCTTTTGCTCGCGCTTCGCGCTCGCAACTTTTTATTTTGGGGATGATAATCATGTTTTTCAGAACAAATTACGCAGGAATTACCTTAAACCATTTCGCAGGAATGTTTTCGTGTGCATTTGTGTTCTATTTTTGCATTTTTAAATGATGTTATCTTCACTTTTAGGAAATGACATAACAGAAATAAGGCCCAGTGGCAGAGGTGGTGGAACCGGGGGGGGGCAGGGGGCACTGTGACTCCCACTTTTTCATCCACCCTAAAAGTGCCCCTATTCATGATCAAAAAGTGTCCCTTTTCTAAGCTAAAATAGTGTAATCTTTATACTAAAAAGAAGCATTTCAGAGTTCAGAGAAAAGTCCCCTGGACAATTTTTGTTTAAAAAAGGGACACTTTTAATGCTAAAAAGGGCCCTTTGTTATACTCTATATGTCTTTTAAAACCCCAAATTTTCGGCTCGCGCTTCGCGCTCGCGGATACTAAATAGGGTCCATAATGCACAATAAACTACAATTTTTAGCTCAAATTTTTCTGCTCGCGCTTCGCGCTTGAGGATATTATTGGGGTCTAACAGAGGCGGTGGAACCGGGGGCAGGGGACACAGTGCCCCCACTTTTTCATGCACTCTAAAAGTGCCCCTTTTGTTAGCTTAAAAATGCCCTTTTATACAAAAAAAAAAGCCTTTCATACTCTTTAAAAGTCCAATGGACAATTTCTTAAACATGGTACAAAGTGTCACTTGCAATACTAAAAAGTGCCCCCTTTTTCACGTCATATGTCTTTTAAAACCCCAAATTTTCCTGCTCGGTCGCTATGCCATCTTGCACTGTGAAATTAACAAACAATAATAATATAAAAAAAAGGGTTGAACCCAGTGCCCTCTGCTGGAGACAAACCTTGTCAAAAGAGTTGGTGTAATTGTGTTTGGGCTAGATTGGGGGTGGGCTAGGGGCCTGCAGCCCACAAAATATTCATAGCAAAGATTATTAATGAGCCAAGATTATTATGTATCTTCAACATGGATCCTAAAAATATTTTATAGGGCATAATTTTTAGCTCAAAACTTTCAGCTCGCGGATACTAAATAGGCTCTGTATTGCACAATTAACTCCAATTTTGATCTAAAAATTTTAGGCTCGCGCTTCGCGCTCGCATTCCTTTCTATCTATTACTGAATGAACAATAAAAAATAAATCCATTAAGATGCCTAAAATTTTCAGCTCGCGCTTCGCGCTCGCGGATACTATAAGTAGGGTCTATAATGCACAATTAACCCCAGCTTTGAGTTCGTGCTCGCGGATACTAAATGGAGTCTATAATAATGATAATGCATAGCTAACTCCAAGTGTAACTCAAAATTTTCGGCTCGCGCTTCGCGCTCGAAAAAAACAGTCCTTGAAAAAGGTCCATTTTTCCGATTTCGAACCCCCCCGTAAAAATCCTAGTTACGGGCCTGAGAAGAGACAAGGCCAACGGAAAATTCAATTTGGTAAGTCAAGAAGCTCTTATATAGATCTACTTTCATTTTTAGTCGTTGTTACGCGTGAAACATCATAGAAACCTTACAACAACATTTTAACATTAGATTGATTAAATTGACCAGTATAATTCACTTTGCGCTCAACATCACTGATCGAAAGTTACGCTGTAAATAGGCCTAGGGTGGTGGAAGTACAGCCCCGTCGCTCGGCAACGGGGCTGTGTATAGTTACCACAGCGTATACATGAGAACGAAATGAAGATGAACTACATACGAAGTTTTTTTGTAAATGAATTCGTAAATTTAGCACAAAATCCCAGAGAATAGAAAGTGTAGGGTACCGATTCGCGAAAATGCACTTTAAGGGCGCGCTATGAATCGACCTTAGATTTAGGAGGGAGCGGTCAAAAATCGCACCTTAAACTTAGGGGCGAAAAATCGACCTTAAATTTAGGGGGGCGCCAAAAATCGACTTAAAACTCTAGAGGGGCGCCAAAATGATCTTTAAAGTAAGGGGCCAAACAACTTAGATCAATGTAGGGGCCAAAAAAATGAGCTAAAACTTAAAGGGGCCGCTGAATTGACCTGAGACTTAAGGGCAACTGATTTAACGCTGAAGTTAAGGGGGTGCCCAAATCGTCTTTAAAATTAAAGGACGCAAGATGAGCTCAAAAATGTAAGGGGATCGCCGAATTGACCACGAAACTTAGGGGGTGCCATTTATCTTAAACTTAGTGGCCTACCAACTATATTCTATTATCTGAAACTAAAAGGGCCCCAAAACTACACAAAAGCACAAAATAGAGGGTCCCTTTTAAGGGAGGGCCGGTCACACTGAGGATCGTTTACTTAATTAACTATTGAAAATATTTGCTTGAAATAATTACGATGTCTAGGCAGGTTCATAAATAGTTCTCGTTACGACAATTCGTCTTTATCAGCAGTCCGCAATTTGATGTGTTCTCAGTTCAGAACGAGTAAATGCTCGTTCACTTCTATAACCGTTCGTGTAAGTTCAACGTCATCAATACGGTCTACTATAGAAGTGCCTATGCGCGGCATGCATAAAAGTTAGGTACCACGTTCGTAGTACGTCCTTCTCGTTCAAGAGTAAGTTAACCCGTTTAAGGAAGTTGTCAACTACGTTTTATTATTTTTAAGAACTTGAAGCCAGAGTACGATTTTTTTGAACATGTTCAAAAAAATCGGAATGCTCTTTCCGTTCTCGTCCGTTCGGCCCGTTCCGGACAGCAAGTTCGTAAATCAGATTGTAAACGGTCTGTACTAGATTCTAAAGGTCTGCAACTACGTTCAGTCCGTGGGTGTAAACAGATTGAGCTCGTTTCACTCATATGTGTACTACCATAGAACGCAGTGAGAATAGCCTTGCAGTGTGACGGGAATTTCATGACATGCCGTTCTGTTTAAAATGAAACGTATGTTACGTAGTACGTCCCTTTATCTCCGTTCAGAGTAAGTCCTCACACGTTTAAGGAGGTTGTCCACTCTACGTTTAATTTTAGAACTTAAATAATTAGTAATACATGCTACGTTTGTATGAACGTCCTAAGACATCTTTAGGAACGATTTAAGTACGGAATTTTCGTATTTGGTAGTACGTCCATACTCGTTTTCAGTACGTTTGCCCACCCCGTTAAATTTTAGGAACGAGGATGGGCGCCATTTTTGGAACACGTTTTTTGGAAATGACCGAACCGAGCTAGTCATAAAGTTTTAAACACAGATCGTAAGAAGTATTTACATACGTCACTCAGTTTACAACAAGAATATGGCACGTTCGGCAAAATATTGCGAGAGACCTAGTATAACGGAAACCGAGCTCAGTGTGACAGGGGGTATAAAATGGTCTACTATCTAGAAATAGCAAAGATTTTTTAAAATTCATGCACTCCTGGTTTTGTATAATAATAGCAAAAATTTATTTCGCTCGCGGCTTTTCGCGCAACGCAATACAATCTTTCGCATTTAATTATTATTACATTGTGTCGAGGAACGCGTTTAAATGACCTGTTTTCCTAATCATATCAAATGCATACAAAATTCCGTTCCCTATTGAGCACGCGCCAATGTTTTCCTCTTTTACCCAGAATTATACATTTATGGATTCTAACGTCAAAAACATTTAATTTATTTCGTTTCATGTTACATTTTTTTATTTATTTCTTATTTTAATTATATATTTTTTTTGTTTTTTTTTTGCATTTAATTTATGTTCAACATATTAGCGGCGTCAAATTTTGAGAGCTTACACGTACGGGCGCACCAAGATGAGCCTGAAACTTATGGGGGCACTGAATTGCAAGTTCAAGGGGATGATCAAATCCGATTTTAAAATTAGGGGCGCCAAATGACTATACACTTATAGGCGCACAAATGATCTGAAACAAGGGGCAGCCGAATTTACCTGAAACTAAGGGAATGGAAGCAAATAGGTTTATTTAATATGGATTTCTATATAGATAGAGCAAAATTTAAAATTCATGCATCCGGGCGTCTGTATATTACAATAGCAAAATTTTCGCTCGCGCTCGCGCCTCGCGTCGTTTTTTTCCCCCAATGAATATTTATGTCTTAGATTGTGTTCGAGGAACGCAATAAATGTCTGTTTTCAATCATTTGAATACAATCAAACACTTCGCCTTTCATGCTTCCGCGCTCGCCTGTGTTTTTTCTCTTACCAAAATTTACATTATGGATTCTAAACCATCAAAAATTCAATTCTATTGAGATTTCACTAGTACAATTCATTTTATGCATTTTCAAATGACCTAATCTTGGGGGCGCCACATTGAGCTTGAACGTAAGGGGCGTATCATAATTGACCTGAGACATTTTAGGGTTGCCCAAATTATCTTTACTTAGGGCGCTCAAGCTTTATTTTGAACTTAGGGAGGTGTGCCGAATTTACCGAAAAACTAAGGGGCCAACAAATCTTGGTATTTTGAAATATGGGGTCTCTTAAAATTGTTAATTCCTTTTGGTCTGTATAATTACATAGCAAAATTTTGGGCGCGCGACTAACGCGGCTCGTATCATTTCTTTTCCCCAATGAGTTTTACATTGTGTCCTGAGGAACGCATGCAATGCCAGATGTTTTTCTAAATCATTCAACAGACATCAAAATTCCGAATCTCGCCTGTGTTTTTCCTCTGACCATAATTTGCATTTAAGGAACATAATCATCAGACATTAAATTTATTTGAATACAGTTACATTTATTTTTTGCATTTTCCCAGGGGCATCAATCACACTAAATGTACATTGTTGGCGCCAATTCAAACTAACATTTAGGGGGCACAAATGATTAGTTGGTCGCCAAATGAGCTTAAAACTTACAAGGTAAAAGGCGCCAAAAATTTTCTAAACTTAGGGAGGGGAAGCAGAACGATAGATAAAGCCAAGCTAGATAGATAGTAAATTCACCTCTTTCATAATCATGTAAAATACTGGGCAACATACGGTCCTTTAATTTATGGACGGCCAAATTGAAATCCTAAACTTCAGGTCTCTTTAAATAGAGCAAAATTTTCCGATCGCGCGTTCGCGCTCGCTTCATTTTCCAAGAGTTATTACATTGTGGTTCCTGGAGTAATGCATAAAATAATGTCCACTGTTTTCAGAGATCATTCCGATACATCAAATTTTGCTCGCGAGTTTGCAGCTCGCTAATTTTTTTCTTTCTTGGTAACCAGAATTAATGAGGATTCTGAACAACAACAACATCAATAACATTTTGGTTTGATTTCACATGATTTTACTATGGGCTTTGCTTTCAAATCGTTTTGATGCATAAAGCTGATCCCAGTTTTCATAATGATATTTCTGGATGAAGAGCTAAACAAAATTGATATCCCTAATTGCTGAGAATTCTGTGCTTTCTTCGTAAAGTAGAGGGGGGGGGGATACTGATTGCGCTTCGCGCTCGTTATTTAGAAATATTCGTATTTTTCCATCTATGACGGTTAATACTCTTATATACCTAGAAATTCTTTTTCCATGAACTCACGCATTGCAAAAAAAAAAAAAAAAAAAAAAAAAACATCTCAAATAAAATTAATTATTCAAAATCCTTCAACATACATTTAGCCGTAGGCATATGTTTGCCTGGCGGGGGGGGGGGGGGGGGGGGGGGGGGGGGGGGGGGGCGCCATATTTTGAAAAGTACACAGGGGCCGCCAAATTCACGTCGGGCCCTCGGGGTGCGAAATCCTGGATACGCGCCTGCACTGTACCTACCGACATGACTGATAGACGACAAGGTGGCACCACCCGCGGATTTTCTATTTGCATATTAGCTAGCGCAGCAGGGCATTCATGTTACGTCGATCATCAAAACATCGATTAGGCCTCGCCCCTTTTGTGACATTTTCAAATTTCTATAAGCATTGATATAGGCCTATTTTGTACATTGCGTTCTCGGAAAATACAAACTTTTGACCGGACTATGCCTCATGAATATATTATTTTTCTCCGACTTATCTTTTTGACCTTTCGTCACTTTAATTGTACGGCGCGCGCGGCTGCATAATGAAATGACGTCACCGCATGCGCACGAAAAGGGATTTAATTTTTTGGAAAGTTAACGTTAGAGGTGAGTACGCGCTGTAATTATCATATTATGATTAAATTTTGAATAGGCCCTGAACTTATTTATTTAGATATAATGCTACCAAATGTGATCTGCAATAATTTCTTTGATTTTGAATCGGTTCAGAAGAGTAGAGTCTAACTGTTAATAGATTCATATGAACTTAAGAAGTTAAGTTAGGTCTAGACTCTAAAGCGACAGCCCCCGTCGCGAAGGCGAGACGGGGCTAGCTGTGTATAGTTAGTCTAGACTCTAGACCTAAAAAAAAAAAGAAAACATCTAACGTTAGATCTAACGTTAACAGTTAGATCTAACTGTTTATAGCCTAACACAATACTATCACCTAGCTTCTTGATTTATACTTGTATTGAAGCCGAAATATTTGCTACCGAATTCTATGTTACAGTTGCGCGGAAGTTCTACGACGATCGCACAGCGACGCATTCATGGGCGCGGTGACATGGGGGGTAGTACCCGGCATAGGCCTACCTGGCATCAGTTTCCGGCCCTACGTGCGCACGTGTTGGCGCTCTGAAATCAACCGAGTATTATGTTGCTTTTGGAGGGGCGGCGCGGGGGTATAGGGGGGGGGGGGGATTGATTATCTAAATTTCCATTTATGGTGCGTGATGTATTTCCATGTCATCTGTTTTAGTTAGTACCATTTGTAATTTACTATTTCAACGTTAATTTAATTTTTAATGCATTTGTAACTAGAAGAAAATTTAAGTTTAAAAAAAACACTTATATTTAGTGACTTGAAAGGTTTGCTATTTGCAGATTCTCTACTCACGTATTCGTAAATTTCATATTTTTTGGCTTGTCTTAATTCCTTCATATTTCTCTCTTCTTTTGCCGAATCGGGGGCCGAGGCTGCTCTTCAGCTCCCTAGTTATTTTTTCCCATTCTAATCTATTCATTTGGTATTTGGTGCAAGAGGATGCAAGGGCTAATTTCAGGCTACGAGATTCACAATTGTGTTAATAAATATAACAACTGATTTTTTCCCCCCTCTTCCTTTGTCCTTTAACTATCACTTTTCCTTTCTACTTCTATTTCTCCCTCTCTTTCCTAACTCACTTTCCCTTCTCTCCCTTTTTTTAAAAATTCTTTTCTTTCTTCTCTTAATCCTTTCCATTATTTCTCGTCGTACTTTTTCTTTTTGCCTTCTTTCCCCTCTCCTTTCCCTTCTTTTTTTCTTTCTCTATTCCCTTTCTTTTTCTTCCCTCGCCCTTTCCCTTCTATTTCACTCTCTACTTTCTTTTCTCTTCCCTCATCATTTTCCTTCCCATTTCTCTCTGTAATACCCCTCCTTTTCTTCTCTCCCTTTCTCTTTTTTTTTTTTTCTCTTCAAGTTCCCCTTCTCTTCCTTTCCCTCATTTCCCTTCTCTCCTTTTCTCTAATTCTCTCTTTCATTCCTCCCTTTTTCTCTCTCTCCTCTCTCAATCTTCCTTGTTTTCTTTCTCTTTTCTCTCTCTTTTATCCCTTCCTTAATTACCCCTCTCCTCTTTCTTTCTTCTTTCTCCCCTTTCCATTCATTTTCTCCCCCCCCCCTCTCTCTCTTTTGGGAGGGGGGGGGGCAAGGCCCCTTAGCCCCCTTGGATCCGCACCTGGGTCACTATTCACAACCAGTCTGTGATTTTTTTTTCCCGTCCATGATAATGAACGAAATAAATGAAAAATAATGATAATACCCCTTCTGATCTTGGATTATTATTTACAATATGAGCAACAAACCAGTATAAAAATAAAAAACAAATCTTAGAATAATAATTAATTATTATGATTAAAATATGCTAATTTATTTGTGAAATATTATTGCATATATAGATTAAAACAAATAATTAACAAAAGGTAATATAAAAAATGTGGAAGGAGAGGGTCCTGCACAGAGAGAGAGGGAGAGAGAGAGGTGAGAATGAGAGCGAGTAAAGAAGAGGTAGAAAAAACAAAAACAAAACAAAAGAAAACTTAAAAAGGGGAATTGAAGAGACAAAGAGTGTGAAATCACATGGGAAAACAAGGGGCCAAGAGAGGGAAAGAAGAGAGAGAGAGCGGGGGGGGGGGGGGGGGGCGGGGGGAGAGGATGAAATACTGGTTTTAGTATACAAGTGGAGACTGCTATCTCTGGAATCTCATGAAATTACAAGCACCATTACAGTATCAGATTTCTCACCTATTGTGGGAACATAAACAGAAAAAAAAAAGTTTGGGTGCGGCGAACTGTGATTGGATGTATACAAGAAATATAAAGCCAATGAGGAATGGAGGGGTGGAGTTTAGTAATAGAGGTGGGCTATAAATGGGTCATGTTTCAGAACCAATTTGTGCTATCTTGTAAGCAGCCTCATTGTCCTGATCGATATGCCACCAATTTTAAGAAAATCGGTTAAAATGAGACAGTGCGGGCCAAACGATTTTGAGGGGGTGGCCAAAAATTGCTAGTAGTCATAGCTTTTCAAAATTGAAAAAGCTGTAATTCTTTTATCAAAAGGCTATAAAGATGATTCTGGTGTCTAGTCATATGTATTTCAGCCTGATAATCCAATGACAGTGTCCAAATTGCAATTAGGGGTGAAGAAAGTACTGAAAAGGGGGAATTATAGTTTTAACCTTTAATTACCGTTAGGGTCTCTGAGGGCACCCTAGACAATTGTGTTGCTCAATCAAAGCCATCGCGTTTTCAGTAATGTCTTTCATGTCTCTTTTCTTTACATTCTTACGGATCTTTTGCCACCAGTTCATTGAAATCGACATTCCACGAGAGAGTACTCGACTTTTCGTTGGTCAAAGGTCAAACCCGCAATTTGAGATTTTTGTCATTTTGTGTACAAAACCAATGGCAAAGTCAGGTTCCTATTTATCTCTATAAATCACTGTTAAATCATTCTTTTGACTGCTTTTATTGTTCATTGAGAATAAAACTAATCTAAATGAAGGCTGAATTATTGAAATTCCTAAAAATATGGAAAACATAGATATATACATGTAAGAATAAAAAAATAGAATACATAAGAAATTCATAAAACAATGAAATACATAAGAATTATTGTAGTTGTAGACCTTCTGATACTTCAAATTATTATCTGGATCAATTTTAATTCTGAATGAATTACTAGAACCAGTCTAAAGATGATTTACCTGTGATTTATAGAGTAAATAGGAAACCTGACTTTGCCATTGGTTTGTACACAAAATGACAAAATCTCAAATTGCGGTTTGCCCTTTGACCACGAAAAGTCAAGTAACTCTCTCATGGAATGTCCGATTCCATGAACTGGTGTCAAAAGATCCGTAAGATGTAAAGAAAAGAGACATGAAACGACATTACTGAAAACGCGGTGGTTTTGATTGAGCAACACATTTGTCTAGGGGTGCCCTCAGAGACCCAACGGTAATTAAAGGTTTAAACACTATAATTCCCCCCTTTTCAGTACTTTTCTTCACCCCTAATTGCAATTTGGACACTGTCATTGGATTTATCAGGCTGAAATAACATATGAATACACACAGAATCATCTTTATAGCCATTTTAATAAAGAATTACAGCTTTTTCAAATTTTGAAAAGCGATGACTCAGCATTTTTTTGGCCACGCCCCCTCAAAATCGTTTTTTGGCCCGCACTGTTCTCAATTTTTTCAGATTTTCTTAAAATTGGTGGCATATCGATCAGGACAAAGAGCTGCTTAAAATAAGAAGCCACAAACTTGGTTCTGAAACATGACCCTTATTTTACCCCTCTATAGCCCACTCTATTAGTAATGGAGGGAGCAGGCTTTGTGGTGTTTGCAGAGTTTTGCTTGACTCTACAATTAATTCACTGAAAAGCAGGATGAGCCTACTCATATTATTTAGAAAAGAAAAAAAAAAACTTTGTCAACAAAATTACGCGGGTAGGCTATTGGAGGGGAATGATTCATTTATCTGTAATGTTCTGGTTCCAATTTTAAAGCCTGAGGTTAAGTGATGTATGATATCCAAACTGAGAATGGGCAGTTATAAGCCTGCTGGAACAATATTCGCTTATCATTATACTCTTAAATTATTACACGTTAGGTTTTATCATTTTGTTTTGAAAATATCAATTTGCTGTGATGCAGTACGTGCGTTCTGATTATAATTCAAGTTACTCTTACATTTTTGTGTTCCATACTTAAGAAAAAGAAATTATAGTCAATGCGCATGCCCCCCCCCCCGTAAAACATACGGAATTGAAAATGTTGTGATCGGCATTTGGAAAGCCTTCGATGCAGTCTTCGCGAGATCACATTACATCGTATACATGACGACTTGTCTACAAATGGGGAAAACCAGGAGTCAGATAAAGGTCATAGCTCATTTGGAGTTTGTTGACCTAACGATTATCTCTAGATGTGTGCCAACATAAACTCTAATAAAGAGAAACTAATACCTTTTCCGTATTTTTGTATTTCATTTCAGGTCGCAAGACAGCTGATCATCAAGCACATCATGATTACTTGGATTACAGTCATTTGAGTTGTCTTTCTTTATCTGCAAAGAAAATAATTTAAAGCTTACCTTGTCATTGTTCAGTCATTTTTTTTTCTTTCTTTTTTTTGTTGTTGTTGCTGTTTTTTTTGTTTTTGTTTTTGTTTTTTTTTGCTTACTATATAATAGTACAGAAGACTTGGCGATTCTTTAATTTAAACTTACCTTTATGCTATGTATTTTGTTAATGATTATGAGGTTGCTAATGAGGTGACAATGCAATGAGTAATAACAACTGAAAATTGATAGGGCCTACTACGGAGGGGCAAACAATTTTTCCCCAAGTATATTTGAAAGTTTAACAATTTTGCTTCCGTGTATAGCGGCTATCGATCAAAGGGCAGATCTGAAGCCCGCATATATATGCGGCTGAAGAAATATAGATCATCACACCCGTCGACCGTTTATTTCACTCATGATTGCTTAAACATATAAAAACATTATTTAAATCATCTGACATTGATCTATTTAGTTGTCTTTGTTTCCCCTTTAAATGAAAAGAATTTCTTGCAAGCATACTTGACAACCACAAATCATTGGGCTTTGTAAAAAGTTCTCAGTATATACAACGGGGTATGAAATGCTGGGACTATGGGAGGGAGGGGTAGGGGACTCTGGATAATCATGTTAAGTTATGATTATAAGCCTGTAAATAATGCACAATATTCTTATTATTCTTTCATGTACATTTAGTATAAGACTCCTTGACTGTACATGCTCAAATAAAAAAAAACTTATACAGCCACCCCCCCCCCATTCATTCGAACCCCTGGATCCGCCATGGCAGTGAAAATAGACGAAATATGTTCAGTTGTCCTCATTTTTTTTTTTTCATTATATTGGTAATTAAGGTTATTTCTTCTTGAACATGTGTAATTGCTTATATTTGATTCAATGAGAGCTTCCTAATTATGGAATCTGCAACAACAAAAATAACAAAAACAAAACAAAACAAACAACCAACCAAACAACAACAAATAAACAAAATATTCTAGATTTCTTAAGAAAAAATAGCGAGTGACTCTCCTCATTTGCATGTGGTGCTATTAACTGTTTTGTAAAAAAAAAAAAAAAAAAAAAGTGGAACTTGAAAATGCCATAACTTTCATTAATTTTGCAATTTAAAAGATTACACTTGCAGAAGGGTAACAGAATAGGCCTACTAAATAAGAAAATTGGCGCTTAATATGGTTTGGTTCGTTCTTGTTTTCTTTTGTTTTTTGTTTTTGTCAGTGGGAAAATATAATGAAGGTGGTTCGTAGTGACTTTGGCTTAAAATCTAGGATGAAAAACGTTACTTTTCGAAGAGGTAAGTGTTTATCTTTAAGAGCAGATGGAATATAACTGTATATGTTGATTTTGAATAAATTATGAAAACGTAATTAATTCCGACCAATCAAAGCATATTTCAACCCCCTCTCTCTCCCTCTTCATCATGTTTTTCGAATTACAAAAAAAAAAAAAAAAAATGACAGATTAGACACAAGTTTATTTTGTTCTTATTTATTCTTATTCAAAACGTTTATTGAGTTCATTGCATAAATATTCACAGATTTAAAGTCTAGTGAATCATAAAAAAAACAAAAAAACAAAGAACTTGGTAATTAATTAACGCTAATTGAACAAGCAATATAGATACACGCACAGTATTGAAATTATACAAATTACGCGGTATATACGTATTCAACCGCGCGTGCACAAACGCGCACTCACAATGCACTAAAGGTGGTGGGGCCGGTAACTGGTGTAGCGCCATCTCGCTAGCTGTTGTTCGATAAATTACAAGATTTTCGGAGCTACGGAGGAAATTTCTATTAAGTCAGCTTCGTAGACGGACGTGAGATTTACCGGTCCGATAAAATGCATTGATACGATCAAAAGTGAGACTCAAAATTATATTAGAGTGCAAAAATTTATTAAAAGTTACTCACCGTCAACAATTGTGCATTTTTCCG
>CALNVZ010002761.1:8386-34360 GCA_940671915.1 Paracentrotus lividus
CCCTCAACCCACCCTTTCGTGAAAAGCCCCCCCGGTGTTCACGAAAGGATGCGGCCATCCCCGCTCCACCCCCGCTCCGCGAACGCAGACGATCGTTGCAAGCCGTTTTGGTAGGTAGATGCTTCAGACCAGAATGGGGAAAAAGACATTTTGGCAAGTCTATAACACCATTGTGCTAAAGTTGTAATCAGAATTTTTATTTCACATAGATTGATGTTCCGAACGATTATTGATATAAATAGTGATCTTGTCACATCTTGCGAAGACGCCGTCCATATGCGATATGCTTGTGATATGCGGAAATATTGACCCATCAAGTAAAGATTCGTTGTGATAATGTAAAAAGTGACAGGACTTTTTCTTAACCAATCGAAATGAATGTACCATCTTTGGAAAGCTGAGAATTCAAGCTGTTAAAAACTGCTTGAACAGTATAAGGTGTAATATAATTATGCGTAATCGAGGAAGATGACTATGCAGCGTATGAGCTATTTTGAGAGCAAAATTGGCCATATTGTACAGGAAATTTGATCTGACATGGCTTTCGAATTGACACAAGTGACAGAACTTTTTCTTTTCTTTCCAATTTGTTATTCCTATTATTAAAAAATTCAGAATATTAGCTTACTTAATCAGAGTGAACATTTATTTGAAAAATTGTTGCTCGCCATAATCAAGAAAACAAAGTGAAAAAACTGTGCAAAATACAAAATGTCTATGGCCGCGTTCGCTTTGAGAAGAGTGATAGCGCCCTCTTTCCCTTAAGTTTACAACTAGAATTGATATGAAACTTATTTTAGTAACAAAAACTGTGTTGTAATTAAAAAAACAATATGATATTATGCAATAATAGTCTCATCGGAGGATGATACTTGTGTATTTTTGGAGCAAAGCATGTATTCCATCAAGAAGTGGCGTGGATCAAGCTTGATTTTGATTTTATCTGAGCAATAATATTGCTGCCTGAACGAATGGATTAAGAATGTTGGGGACTGTGTGTCGGTCACCCGTCAATAACCTCCAGATAATCTAGGGGGATTTTTTTTGCGGGGGAGGGGTATCATTATTGAACAGCTTCTGCTGTTAAATTTTGATTTTTCAAATTTTCAAAAATTTTTTGCCTTCGGCCAACAAAGAGGTTATCAGGTATCAGCCATAGGGGTAGGGTTGGGGGTCGATCGGCCCGCTCATCAATTTTTACTTCTCTTATCTTTTTTTTCTTCTCTTCCCCCCCCCTTTTTTTTGGGGGGGGGGGGGGGTAGGGGGGCCCCCTGTATCCGCGCCTGTTTATCACTCCTCTAAATAATTAATTCCGCAATTATATCCGCTTCGTCTTTATTATATGAAGAACTTATTTCGAAACAATATCAGCGGTGAGTTCTTCCGCTTAATAATAAGTTTCTCTTCTAATTTAGGCCTTTATCATCCTATGACTAAATAATCAATTCCGCAATTATGTCAACTCCGTCTTTATGTCATAGAAAAGTTTTTCGAAACATAATCGGCGGCGACTTCTTTATCTTCCGATAAAGATTGATTTCCGCCGTTGTTTTGATATGATTTCTTTCAAATTCATAAATATAAACGGACCGAATACAACTGCGGAATTAAGTATTTAGCTATGGAGAGATAACGGCCCGTTTTCAATAGCGAATTCTTTATCGGTAGAAGTCGCCGCTGATAGTGTTGTAAAACTAAATTCTTCGAAAATCAAAATTTAACAGCAGATGCTGTTTAATAATGACACCCCTCCCCCGAAAAAAAAATTCCCCTTATCGGGAGGTTATTCACAGGTGACCAATACACAGTCCCCAACATTCTTAATCCATTGGGTCAGATGCATAAAAAGTAGCAATTGCTTGAAAGCAATTGCTTCAAGCAAAAGCAATTGCAAGCCAAGCGAAAGATCAAGCCAAAGCCATTGCTAAATTTCGTATGCATAACCTTTTGCTAGTGCTCAAACCCTTTGCTTGCCTTAAGCGAGCAATTGCTAGCGGATTCAACAATAGCGACGTCACGCTGATGCGAACACGACTCACAAAACAAAGGCGAGACTCGTAATGCAAAGGAAGGTGAGATGATTTGGGAAGAGATACTGAAAAAATAGACAACTTCACTTTTTTGCATATTCTTCATAAAGTTATAAAAAAATAAAAATAAAGTTACCAATCATTGGTTTGATTAACCATGTTAACCGTTCAAAAAGATTGTGAAATACACAGAGACACTGCTTTTCAGGAAATTTCTGAATTCAGGAAAACTTTGCTTCTAATTCCGGTGTTCTATCTCACAGCACTATGGTTTCCTCTGTGTTTTTATTGACTAATCACATAAATATATTCCTTAGATATGTCGAGAAACAGTAGCCTGGCTTACCCCCAACACTTCCCCACTGATGCTTGGAACCCTGGGTCCGCCAGGTAATGGAGCACCGGTGTAATGCATCCTTCCCCTGTTTCATCGTGTTCTTGTAAGAATCTGTAAGCCATTCATTCCACATTCTTTTTATCGAAACGAAAAAAAATTCTGATAGATCTCTGGAGTAATTTCTTCTCGATTAATTTTGTTCCTGTGCACCTTAGATTTTTCTCTCACATGCATAAACATGATGATTAACCGTGAATGTCTTGATCAAGCAAACGCTCAAGCTGCTATGAAGGGGCTTGACAAAACACGAGCAAATGCCTAAGCGCACTAGCAAAATGTTTGCTTTATGCATACACTTTTTAGCAGTTGCTAAATCGTCAAGCAAGTGCTAGCAGGCAGTTAGCAATTGCTTGAGCTTACTAGCAAAAGCTTTTGCTTGTAAGCAATTGCTCATTTTTATGCATACGGAATCAAGCTAACGCCTAGAAAAAGCAATTGCTATTTTTTATGCATCTGACCCATTAACTCAGGCAGCAATTGCTTAGATAAAATCAAAATCAAGCTTGATCCACGCCACTTCTTGGTGCAATACATGCTTTGACCTAAAAATACACATGTATCATCCTCCGCTGAGACTATTATTATTGCATAATATCAATTTTTTTTTCAAATACAACACAGTTTTTGTTACTAAAATAAGTTTATTTCATTTTCGGAAAAACGAATTTTTTTTAATTTTTTCGGATTAACGAACCTTCGGAATAACGAACCCTATTTCGTTTTCGGAATGATGAACCTTCGGAATGACGAACCCTATTTCGTTTTCGGAATGACGAACCTTCGGAATAAGGAACCCTATTTCGATTTCGGAATGACGAACCTTCGGAATAACGCCACAAATGTTCGGATTAACGAACCCTTTTTTATTTTCGGATAAACGAACATCGAGGTATAGGCATTTTACGTGTTTCGGAATGACGAACCTTCGGAATAATGAACCTTCGGAATAACGAACCTTCGGAATTACGAAGTGTAACCTTATAATTCAGGCCCATTTGAATGAAAACACACTTTTTCACGACTCAATGAATTCATAACATGTTCAGCGAGGACCACTAGTGAGAAGTCACTATCGGAAAAAATAGTGCGAAGTCACTATTTCAAACGCTGACCTTTTTAATATTATGACGTAATGGCACGCTCTACGTGTTGTGGGTATGGAGAAATTTGAGTGTTTAGGACATTCGATTAAACAAAAAAATCATTGCAGGCAATGTACACGCTATGTTATTTCAATACTTCACAAATCAGCATAGGGATGATTAATCTAGCGATGTGCAAATTATTAGTGTAACCTAGCGTGTACATTCGGTGAAATCCTTGTTTGAAAAATGGAATTTCGTTTGCGGATTTCAAAATTTGCAACGGCTGTTCATACGTAGACTTCTGCCACAGGCGCGACGCGAGTCAATGTACTGCATTGAACGAGAAAGCTGAGAGAGAGAGAGATGGAGAGTGTGACCGAGAGAAATGCAATAAACGAGGGAGCAATGTATGGGGCAGTACCACCTTGGCGGAAGAAGAGAAACACGTGTTGTGAGTGTGGACGTGGTGGGAGGTCTAGTAGTCTAATCGACTAGACTGTACGTGCGGTCGGTGACGTGTTGGTCCATATGCCTATACAGTTACGGAGTTATATTATCCCCCTGTACTATGCATGGATTATACTAGGACCCATGTACTATGTGAGCATGATCCCTTGCATTGATTGAAGACATACACTTGCAATTCTACTATTTTTTGCATTTATGAGTGGTAATAACAGTGAGAGATCGAGAGAGAGAGAGAGAGGGAGAGATAGGTCTCTGACAACTAATGTCAAAACTCAGCAGGTACGCTTCCTGCATGTGCATCAAAACTATGTAACACAAACATCTTTATTGTTTGTTTGTTTTTTGTCATGGGAGGGGGGAATGCTTTTGAATCGTTAGTGAAAGTGATATTACGTCTAAATTAGCAGACTACCTGAATGAAAGTTTTTGGAAGTTGTTACACACGCTCACCCGTTTCACCCAAAAATTCCCTGACTGGCCTCTGTGTGGGAGATGCAATATGTACTGTGATTACATACTACAAGCCAAGGATTCCCTGTACTATAAATCCTACAAGGATAGTTGTTAAATAAATGTTTAACTGTGAGCATTCACTGTTGTCGATTCGATACAACGATGTTCTGAATTTACACGAGTAATGACATGTATATATGTGTATAAATCTCAATATTTGTGAATCATGAGAGGCTCAATATTCATTGATGGTAACCTGCTATTCCAATACAGCGGTGTCGTGTTCCCAAATAAGGTAGGGTCAATACATTTATTATATCATTTTTCTGCATACCCCTTTCCCCCATCATGCCCATGCATGCCTAAATTACCAATAAACAATACCTGTGTTGCGCATATATTTACTTTGTAAGAAATTAAAAGACATAAAACTTACTTACTAGTTTCAAGAGAAGAGAGAGAGAGGAGAGAGAGTGTGTGTGTGGGAAGATAGAGTTGGAACAGCGAGATGAGAGGGATAGATAGGGTCCGTGGAAGAAGAATGAATGTATTGTAGCGTCTATGTTGACATGGTGCGCATGGACGTCCAAACCGCTGTGAGAATTCTAGGTTCGTTCGATCACCGATATATCGCACTTTGTTATCGCTTATGAGTATGCGCCGCCTATGGACAGAGGTGTCAATAACGGTATCTCACTATTTTCATGATAACGCTTAATCAATAGTGGTCCTCGCTGATGTTGCTAAGTATCAAAACACATACTTTTCCCCTCAAAACATTGTAGATTCCAATACTAAAATTGAGGTTATTTTTTACACCGCTTTTGTTAAGAGTTATCTCAAAATATACTTTAAGACTGCTATTTATAACACACAGTCAGTGAAAGTGTTGCTCACTTCGCTCTCGCTTTAAAATGCACCATTTTCAGGTTTTATCGACAAAAAAACGCCCCCTCCCTTCACTGTACTATGACATTTTGAAAGCATGCATTATCTTATTAGAGGTAAAACCTGTAAAATAAACAAACATGCACGTTCCGGGGGGGGGGGGGGGAGGGGGGGGAGGGGGGGGGGGGGGGGGCTCGGTGCCCGCCAAAATTAACATTAACTTAGGGGCGCCAAATTGAGCAAAAAGTAAAAGGAAATAAATACATTTTTAACCGCGATTGACCCCTACGGCTGATGTATAACGGCCGAAGTTCCGAAAAATATTTGCACCAACTCCCACACCCCCTTCACGTACCCCCACTTTAAAATTTACCTGTTACTGATATTTTGTCTGCCCGGCCCTCCCCTATTGATAATTGACACAACGCATGGTTAGTTTGATCAATTATTGGTTGTAGACCAACTGGTGAGTAGACCAATTGGTGTAGACCAACTGGTGAGTGGACCAATTGGATGTAGACCAAACGGTGAGTGGACCTAATTGGATGTAGAACCAACTGGTGAGTGGACCAATTGGATGTAGACCAACCGGTGAGTGACCAATTGGATGTAGACCAACCGGTGAGTGGATCAATTTGGATGTAGACAACTGGTGAGTGGACCAATTGGATGTAGACCAACCGGTGAGTGGACCAATTGGATGTAGACCAACTGGTAAGTGGACTAATTGGATGTAGACCAACTGGTGAGTGGACCAATTGGATGTAGACCAACTGGTGAGTGGACCAATTGGATGTAGACCATCTGGTGAGTGGACCAATTGGATGTAGACGAGTGGTGGTGGACCGATTGGGTGTAGACCAAATGGTTAGTGGACGATTAGGGTTTAGACTGAATGGAGGTAGACGTATTGGCTAGTGGACCAATAGGTTGTAGACCAATAGGTGTTTTACCGAATAAAGACCCCGTCATCACACATGTATACGCGAGATTATATATTTAAAAAAACCATTGCCGTTCTTGAACTGTGAAAACTTATTTCAATCATATGCACAATGTGCATATTCTGACATATTGTCGGAAATCATAGGTATTTAACCTTTTATATTATTGTTGTAAAATATGCTTAACGTTTTGAGAGCAAAAATAAAAAATAAAAAACTAAAAAAACTAAATGAATTCTATTGTTTTTGGAGTTACTTTATATTCATTTCATTGTTTTTTTGGACTTGCGTATTTTATTTGCCTTTTTCTTTGGAATACTTTGGTAGATAATTATATCTGAATATTACCATCAACATATTAACATCAACTAAGCAACTGCCGAAGCGTAAGCCTGATTTTTATAGTGTCAAAATTTGCAGCAAACGTGAGAGGAAAAAGTCGTGACGGCGCGAAAAGCGATTGCCCCCAGCTTTATCTAGGGGCTATTTCACGTTAAGTGTATACTTTTTTTTTCTCACTGGGGGTCAAAAATGAAAGTTGTTTTTAAAGCAAAATGTTAGGGTATATGTCAGAAATGTGTAAAATTATAGAGCGTCAAGTCCATGTTTACATATTGAAATATTTGATTGAAATACAGTAACAAAAATAGATGTTTGGAGAGGACATTCAGTTTAACATGGCATTAGTGTAAGATACTGACCATCTATAGATGTTTAGATGGAAAATCACATTTCATGATATTAAATGGAGGTATATTTTATTATTGTATATCAGTGCCATAGATAGTGCAAGCCTCAGTGCTTCAGAATAAGAAGAAAATACCTGTTATGGAGAGGACACACTTTTAACGGAAAATAAAGTCATCCAATTAACCAAGCAATAAAACATATGTCACATATTTTGTTCATTGATTTTTGACATGTCCTCATATTCAAACATACTGAAGATTATTTAAACAGAGTTTGGGCCCATACATATCATTTTATCTCACTGCTGCTGACCTCAGTGTTATGAAGAGGACATGTTTTTTTTTTTTACTTTAACGGAAAAGATACATTTTACAAAAATATTCATCACTTTCACATTTCTTGGCCAAATTTGGCCAAATAAGATTCATGATGTTACATAGTGGCTATACTAACTATAAAGCATTAATATTTTACACAGCTTTCAAGATATTCATGTAGGATATCAGAGAACATAATCAAAATTATGAAATGAGAACCTTTTTTCCGTTAAAAATGCACTTAAAAATGCACTAAAAATGCTGATATTACCCGAAATAATGTTGCAGTGTTACAAAAATTGAAGTGTAGGTTGCTGTTGATAAGATCCATCAAATAAAACGGCCAACATGATATAGTAATTGTTTAAAAGGTACCCGCTAAAGATGTCGAGTGGGGGGGGGGGGGGGGGGGGGGGGGCTGCTTAGGCCCCACCCCGGCCCTTTTAGGGTCAAGCAAGGATTCTCAGCTTTTAGGTGAAGAGGACGCCTGTTGATATCGCGAGGGTGATTGCTGTTCCTAAGAAGGCACCAATGTCAATAAACAAAAACAGCCGAGATGGAGAGCCGTCTCCCTCCTGTATTACGAATGAGAAAAAAAAAGAAAAGATAAGAAAAGAGGGATTGACAGAGAGAGAGGGAGGGGATACACACACACATACACACAAACCCAAACACACATACAACACACCTACACACACACACACACACACACACACACCCACACACACGCACACACACTCACATATCATTCTTTAGCTTTAACAAAGTCTGATGAAGAGAAAGCAAATGCCTTTAACACCTCCTTCGGAAGTATATTTACAGTAGAGGATTATCATCTATGATATACATCCAAACGATCTTTACAAAGCTGATCGAGGAGTAAAGAGTGTGGAGGTAAGCTACCGTAGTCTCTTTGTAGAAGAAAGGAAAGAGGAACTCCCCTCCCGATTATCGGCCTATCAACCTAACATCTCTTGTGTGCAAGATAATGGAAAAATTGGTGCGAAAAGTCCTACTACAATATCTTAAAGAGGAAAACTTACTCGGTGAAAACTGGCACCGCAGTGGTAGATCTTGTACAACACAATTACTGCATTGTATCAACATGACCAAGAAGATTGGACCAATGGTACCGACGAGGGCCATTGCATTGGCCTCATTTATTTGGACTATGAGCATTTTCATATTGGGCCTCACAAGCAACATATCAGCACACTTCAGTCATTTGAGTCAATGGGAAAAGCTCTACTCCTCTTCCAAATACCAGTGGAATCCCTCAAGGCAGTTTCCTAGGACCGACGCTTTTCATATGCTTCAATAACGAGCTTCCCGAATCTGTTAAGTCTAATGTGAAGTTATTTGCACATGACATCAAGACGTATAGCTGATGTACAGAAAGATGTAGATGAATTTAAAGAAGATGTAAATGCATTTAAAGGGATTTAGTAACTTTCAAAAACAAGAGCAATTATATCAAGAATAATACAATTATATTGTTCCAACAGTAAAAACAAACTACTGAAAGTTTCAGATCAAATGGAAGTCATTTACTACCTTAAAACAGTGTAACAAACAATGCCAATTAGCATACAGCCTAAGACCAGTACCCTCTGCTGATAGCTCACCAGGCCACTAGGGACGGGGGACTATACACCAGGAAATGGGTGTGTGGAAAAGCACATGGTTTTATAAACCATCCGGTGTTGGTTTATAAAATTTGAATATGAAATCATTGATATCTCGAAGGTAAAGCAGGCAATTAGCTTGCAATTTTGAAGAGATACCAGACTGACCTAAGTGTTTATAATTATGTTGGCAAAATAAGCTAAATCGAGTAAATGTGATTTGAATATCATTCAATGTTACTGGATCCCTTTAAAGAATGAGCAAACACATGACAACTCACACTGAAAACCTAAACGGGTAGACCGACTAGCTTTAAAGTTAGTCGTAGTGATGCCCAGACTGACTAGCTTTAAAATTAGTCGGTCACGACGGACTAGCTTTCCTTCAACACAACCCGGTTATTACGGACAAGCTTTAAAACTCGTCCGTCTCTACGGACTAGCTTGAAAGCTAGTCCGTCAAGTTAGTCCTTTAAGACGGACTAGTTTTAATGCTCGTCGGTCACGACGGACTAGCTTTCTAGAAAGCGAGTCGGTCATGACATACTAGCTTTATAGCTAGTCGGTCACGACAGACTAATTTTAAAGCTCGTCCGTCGTGACCGACTAGTTTGACGGACTAGCAAAAAGCTTGTCGTAGTGATGCCCAGACTGACGAGCTTTTGAGCAGGACTAGCTTTACAGCTATAACAACATCCACAATATATTTAAAACGTTTTCAAAAGGTTTTTTTTTTACGTCTCGAGCTTCCGAAAGGTTTTTAAAGGTTTTTTATTGGTTCTTTTACCGTTTCTAAAACGTTTTTAAAACGTCCAATAAAACGTTTTTAAAACGTCTAAAACCTACCACATTTTGACGTCCATAAAACGTTTTCACAAAACGTCCAAAAACCAACTTGGAACGTTTATAAAACGTTTTTATTCCCGGCTGAAAAATAACAAACACGATATTTGCGGTTATGTCGTGGCTCTATTGAAACTTTGTGATGGACGCTTAATTGCAAATTATCACTTGAGATTTCACAACAAAATAACACATATAATCATCACAGAACAGATAACAGCCTCCCCGCCTAGCTATGCAATCGAGTAAGGCATAATCGTATATCATTCAATTTCATTTCATGTATTTGTTATTGCCCAACAGGATAATTCATTTACGTTAACATTAATACCTTCCCCCCGCCTAAGCAATCGAGTGAGACCTAAAATAATGTTACCAGCCTGCCCGCCTCAGAAATCGAGTCAGGCCCTATTACTAGTAAAAAATTATCCCATCCCCCGCCTCTGAAATCGAGTGGAACCTAAACATGTAATACCATGCAATAACACAGGACAGATATAACACATTATATCAAATCATCATAAACCCAGATACCAGCCTCGCCGCATTTAAGATCAGGTGAGGCGTAAGATGAAAGCGTGACACCCTAATTTATTTCCGGTTTACAGAGTTTGAAAATTAACATGTATGTACAACTAGGTCCGCCCGCATTCAAATCGAATTGGGCCAGAAACCTATGAATTGACATGCGAACAAATGCAACTAAATATACCAATGACGACCATGCGAAAGAGATTTGGTGGCTTAATTTAACAAATTACCGCCAAACGAGAATAATTTTCTCGGCCCCCCCTAGACCCCCCACCAAAAAAAAAACGGGGGGAAAAAAAGCGAGAAAAACAGACAGCGGCCGAGTGACCCCTAAACCTTTACTCCTATCGCTGGTACATTAATGGAACCGCTCTTTGATGATATGGACCAAGGCCTAAAAAAAATTAACACCTACCCCCCCCCCCCCCCCCCCCGCTTATCGCTCGGTCCAGCGTGACGTGGAAAAAAAAAATGAGTGAACCATTTTGCTCACCCGATGTAACGGGAAAAAAAAATTGGGTGTACCAAAATCTGAAATTCCAATTTTTGGCCCCCCCTGTAATGAAATCCTGGATCCGCCACTGGGGTCTTTTACAGATTTGTTTAAGTAGGAAGTATAATTGATGTATTTGCTTGTTTCTCGAAACTTGTTGCAGGTGCCTGTACAGCTTATCCATTTGGCACCTAATTGGAGGGATGTGCACCTTCCTAATCGTGCATTCGACACGAGGCAAGCTCAAGCATAGCAGTTCATACATGTATATCGACATCTTTCTGTTCAACTTGCACTGACCGTCTACGTTCACCTCTGTGCATTTTTATAAGATGTACCAATGTTTCAGCGGCCGCGCACAAAAGAACTTAATGTCACTTTAACGGCTCCCGAAGAAGTTGGTGCCAGAATAGTGCTACTCAAGCACAAACTCCTCTATTCCACAGCCAGGCTTTCACTCAGCTAAAAGCGTACTCTCCACTGCTATGCACCGGGTCCCAGGAACCAATGGTATCCCTTCACTGGTTCTGAAACAGAAACAAAAGAGAAACCCTGGCGCAATTCTGGGTTCGAAAAAATATAAATGTCTCTTGCATTACTTTAAAAACTACTGTCAACTTCATTCAGGAGCATAAAATTAGATCACTATTCAAGCCAATGCTGTAATCATAATTGTAGACCTTCTGGTTCATACCTGAATTAGCTAAGATTTTTATTAAAGCCAATCAGTCATTCAATAATTTATTGCTGAGATCCAGATAAATAAATATCATCTTATCACTAACTTACCAAGGGACCCTTAAGTCAACGAACGAAAATAATCTGGTATTTTCGCTCACTTGCACTTTTATCTAATTTCTAATTTTTATTTACTTATTTAATTGATTAGTTTTTAATTGTTGTAACGTCAGTAATGTAGGTGTGGAAATGACATTTCACACCCCAGGCCGACAAGACTCTTTACTGGGTCACATTTTTGCAAGCCTCTCCAAAGTTCCCCAATCCCTTTATTTTATCTATTCCTTTTTCCATATATCATCATAAAAAGGAGAGGAAATGTTATTATTGCCCAAATGCCAAAACGGAAAGCCTAATCTTCCATACTAATCTAACCATATCTAAACACTAATCATTCCATACTAAAAGGGAATCTATACCTTACAAGCCTAGCTTTTTATTAGATTTCCCCATATTTCACTGTTATATTATCCTGTATTGATTAATTTATGTTATGATGTATTTATTTTTGATGAATGTATTTTTTTGTTTGAATATTTTGTATTATATTGATGTGAAATATGAAATAAACTAAACTGAAACTGAAACTGAAACCATAAACTAAGTAAAAGGAGTCAGAAGACGCCCTCAAAAAGCATACAAGATTCGGCGAATCTTTCAACATTATGGGCCGGAGCCAAATCTAGCCCAAGAATATTATAAAGTATGGTCTAGTCTTATCTAATTTCCCAAGTGCAAATAACAAGTTGTTGTCTAGACCCACAACCCAAATTTGACTGCAGCCCCTGGTGCCGAGTCGAAAACACCACGCGGGACTTTTAAGTGTCGCCATTTTAGACTTTCAATCCCTTAATATTACACAAAACTTTTCTTTCTTGCGATCATAAACATTGTAACTGAAGCTTCCACAAACACTAATGCATTCAACATATCATTGAGTTTTGTTGTGAATAAAACAAACCATTATTTTAATGGTATAATACCTTTGGACATAGGCCTAACGTTAAACGTCCGTCTTTTAAAGTGACAGATATCTTGCGTATTTGGCCAACTAAACTGCAATTATTCACAATCCTTCAATTTTCAAAATCATTTGGTACATATTAGACTTTCATTCCTTAATATTACACAAAACTTTTCTTTCTTGCTATCATGAACATTGTAATTGAGGCTTCCACAAACACTCTAATGCATTCAACGTATCATTGAGTTTTGTTGTGAATAAAAAAAAACATTATACCTTTGGCCATAGGCCTAACGTTAAACGTCCGTCTTTTAAAGTGACAGACATCTTGCGTATTTGGCCAACTAAACTGCAATTATTCACAATCCTTCAATTTTCAAAATTATTTGGTACATATTAGACTTTCAGTCCCTTAATATTACACAACACTTTTCTTTCTTGCTATCATAAACATTGTAGATATAATTGAGGCTTCCACAAACACTCTAATGCATTCAACATATCATTGAGTTTTGTTGTGAATAAAACAAACCATTATACCTTTGGACATAGGCCTAACGTTAAACGTCTGTCTTTTAAAGTGACAGACATCTTGCGTATTTGGCCAACTAAACTGCAATTATTCACAATCCTTCAATTTTCAAAATCATTTGGTATATATTAGGCCCAGATCTATATATCACGCATAGGACCTATTATCTTATTATTTTTAAGATAGCTCTGAACGCCTGCTGGTCATGTTCTAATAGTAATTTGCTTCGAAATAGCCAGCCCACCGGAGCAAAACGTTAATTAGCAATACTTTGTAACTACTGCTATGAACAAAAGGAAAATGTACTACGACCTGTCATAAGTAGTTCAAGTTGTCTCTCCGTGCGGGGTCTGGAATAGTGGCAGCTAACATCTCTGACGTACTGCTAGTATGCAGAGTATCACAATCAAGCACTGTAGTCGAGTGTGACAGGGCACGATTTATTGTTTATCCCAGTGATATAAATCCCGGTCCACCAATGAACGACCACTAGGTAGCCAAATATTATCCAATTTTTTTTCAGCGCTATCTTAATTCCGAAAACGAAAATTTTTCACTCAAACATAAAGTGAACATAAAGAATGATGCATTTTCGGCCGCTGTTTGTACGTAAGCGTTGCAGAAATAAACGCGCACATTCCAATTCGCATATGACCACCTGTTTACGCGGCAGCGTCAACAATGTGATACAATACCCGCGTATGTTACATTCCGGGCGCGCCAATGGTGCAATAGAACTGGGTTAACAATGAATGCGTACATTCCTGGCGCTCCATTTCAACATGTAAACATGTTGATTGACCCACATTTTATCAGCCAATCGTCTTTGACTCTTTAAATTTTATTAAAACGTCCATTTGTTAGTTGGGTAGTCGGTCATGGTGTAAAAGCTGCCGCGATGTTTTTGCTGCTGTCTTGACAGACTAGCATGACGGACGAGGGTAATATGGCTTCACCAGCCTTTCAGAGACGTCAAATCTGAAATATTAGAAGACATTTTAAAGATACGATAAAAAAACATGCATTTTGTCACAAGAATCTGAGCAAAAAAAAAAAAACATTTTTTTTAAAAATTATGATGATATAAATCAGAAGACAGCACTGAAAACCTAAACGGGTAGACCGACTAGCTTTAAAGCTAGTCGTAGTGATGCCCAGACTGACTAGCTTTAAAGCTAGTCGGTCCGACGGACTAGTTTTCCTTCAACACAACCCGGTTATTACGGACTAGCTTTAAAACTCGTCCGTCTCTACGGACTAGCTTGAAAGCTAGTCGATCAAGTTAGTCCGTCAAGACGGACTAGGTTTAATGCTCGTCGGTCACGACGGACTAATTTTAAAGCTCGTCCGTCGTGACCGACTAGTTTGACGGACTAGCCTAAAAGCTAGTCGTAGTGATGCCCAGACTGACGAGCTTTTATAAATTGATTTGGCAAGACATAATTTTTTGCGTTGGTGATTATAGCATTAATCTATGTGAAAAAAATAACGCTATCTGTGAATTGAAACATAAGGAATTAAAAAAGAGTACTCACACATTCATGTCACAGGAAGGAGATCGCCATTATAATCAAAATCTTAAGCTTTAAGGGGTATATCCAGTGTGCGTCTGTACAGTTCGCTCATTAAATGGAATTCACATACAGATAATGCAACTAATACATGTAAAAGTGATGTCCTTTTCGCAATGCGCATGTTATTCAATCAATTGTACCACTTTCTATTCACTGCTGTTGCTAAGGCAGGCATTCACCAGCAATCTATAAGAATAGACGGTTCATGGGTTCTATAGTAACGAAGTATTCAATTAGCTTGTAATTAAAGGCGCAGTCCCACTGGCTCTTTAGGATGATTTTCGTATGAATTGCGGATTGTTTGTTTTGTTTTTGTTTTTTGTTGCGGATGAACGAAATTTGTATACGCAACTCATGCGCAATTAATCCTCCCGTCAGTGGGACCGGGCCTTAAAGAATGGAACAATATTTCTAACCTACTCGTGAATGGCATACTTGTCACGATTTATGTTATTTCGGCTATCGTAATGCTCTCAGATTGTCAAGCAAAAACAACCTTTGTTTGAGAATGTTGATTGTATCCAACTTCTATTCACTGTTGTTGCTAAGCCGGGAATTCACCAGCAATCTGTAAGGAAATACCGGGTTCTTGAGTTCTATAGTAACAAGGTATTCAATTAGCCTGTAATTGAAGAATGGAGAACAAATTTTGGAAACTACCGGTACTCGTAAATTGCATACTTGTCATGATAGATGTTATGTCTCGTAAGCTTTCAGATTGTCAAGCGAAAACAACCTTTGTTTCAGAATGTATCAACTTGATTATGCTCGGAAACAGAATAAATAGAGAAGGTACATTGAAACGACATTGCAAATATTTGTATCAAAAGCTAGTCAGTCATTCTAATGGGTGAACTGTCCTACCCCCCTACTTTTTTTTGACCTAGTCAGTCACGTCGCTGGACTAGCATCAAGCTTGACGGACGAGCTTTAAAGCTCGTCCGTCAACTTGAAAGAATGTAGATTCAGTTGTATGCTAGTCCGTCTTGACGGACTAACATGGCAGACTAGCTTTAAAACTAGTCCGTCTTGACCGACTAGCTTTAAAGCTAGTCGGTCCATTGACGGACGAGGTTAGGTTTTCAGTGAGGAATTAACACAGGAGGCACAATTAGTTAACATTATGGCAATTTACAAATAGGGTACGTGCAGGTAATATGGACCCCCTAAGCTCATTTGCCTAATTTGCATAAATTTACGAAATGACACACAGTCTAATCTTTGTTTATATGAATCAATAACTACTGCTCTAACTTTTATTGTGAAGAAAAACAATTATCACCAACGCCCCTGTCTGCAATATTCAAATGTTGACGTCATTACCAAAGTGCCCATATTACCTGCATGTGCAGGTAATATGGGCACATGTATTTAATGTATGTTTTAAAAACTACAATGACTCTACCATGTCTGGAATTTGCTTAAAATGTTGAAAATCATTAACTTTAAGATATAATTTGAAATTATAAGACCCTTCAGTAAACCCTTTGACTATATATTTCATTGTTATGCATTTTTTTTATATTATTTCTTTTTAAAAATATTATTTCAATATTATTTTCATTATACAAGTCAATATAGGCCTACAATAAGTTATTATATTAATTATATACTGTGAATATACCCAAAAAAATCGTAGCAAAGAGATTGATGCCTCATCCCAATACTAAGTACCAGAATAATTTCCGCCATTTTGGATGTCCCATATTACCTGCACTAATGTTGCTGTGTCAGGCAAGCATTCAATGCCACATTCCACCCCTTCACTAAACAAATTGACCTGTACACGCTAGTATGATCAAAATGAAACTATAAGCTTACTAAATATACAAAACAATTGAGGTTACCCCCTCAAACACTCTTTCACCATCACATTCTGTGAAATATCAAATTTTACATCAGGGTAAAAAAATGCCGTAAGTTTTACCTACCTTGTTGGTTTTCAGCAATTTTCTCAGAAAAATTTCGGCATCAGATGCACTCACGACGATATATTTTCGTATACAGTTCATATGAACAACATTATGGTGCTCACACCGGTCACCGGTCACCGGTCGACGGTCACGACATGATTTGCTTCAGGTGGCCCATATTACCTGCTGGCCCATATTACCTGCATGTATCCTAATGGGGGCAAGGGGCCCAGGGGTCGCCGCCATGGCTTGAATCATCATGACTTTCTGTTGTAGGCCTACCTGCTTTTTCATTTTCGGCGTATACACTTGTCTTTGAGAGCCACTTCAGAATCCCAAAGTCGTGCCTCTAATCCAATATTCTTTTCTTTCAGATACCAGTAATGTAAAAGAAAAGTGGCGCCTATATTTATTATTAGAATTAAATTTCAATTTTCATTATTTAATGTGATTGTTACTATCGTTGTAAATACACACAATTTATAGATTGATTTGGCAAGACATAATTTTTCGCGTTGGTGATTATAGCATTAATCTATGTGAAAAAATACCGCTATCTGTGAACTGAAACATAAGGAATTAAAAACGAGTACTCACACAGTCATGTCACAGTAAGGAGATCGCCATTATAATCAAAATCTTAAGCTTTACGGGGTATATCAAGTGTGCGTCTGTACAGTTTGCTCATTAAATGGAATTCACATACAAATAATGCAACTAATAGTGATGTCCTTTTCGCAATGCGCATGTTATTCAATCAATAATTGTACCACCTTCTATTCACTGCTGTTGCTAAGCCGGGCATTCACCAGCAATTTATAAGAATAGACGGTTCATGGGCTCTATAGTAACGAAGTATTCAATTAGCCTGTAATTAAAGAATGGAACAATATTTCGAACCTACTCGTAAATGGCATACTTGTCACGATTTATGTTATTTCTGCTATCGTATTGCTCTCAGATTGTCAAGCCAAAACGACCTTTGTTTGAGAATGTTGATTCTATTCACTGTTGTTGCTAAGCCGGGCATTCACCAGCAATCTGTAAGGAAATACCGGGTTCTTGAGTTCTATAGTAACAAGTTATTTCAATTAGCCTGTAGCCTAATTGAAGAATGGAGAACAATATTTGGAATCTACCGGTACTCGTGAATTGCATACTTGTCATGATAGATGTTATGTCTCGTAAGCTTTCAGATTGTCAAGCCAAAACAACCTTTGTTTCAGAATTTATCAACTTGATTATGCTCGGAAACAGAATAAATAGAGAAGGTACATTGAAACAACATTGCAACTATTTGTGTCAAAAGCTAGTCAGTCATTTTAATGGGTAAACTGGGTTCACCCAGCTACTTTTCTCGACCTAGTCAGTCGCGTCGACGGACTAGCATCAAGCTTGACGGACGAGCTTTAAAGCTCGTCCGTCAAGTTGAGAGATGTAGATTCAGTTGTATGCTAGTCCGTCTCGACGGACTAACATGACAGACTAGCTTTAAAACTAGTCCGTCTTGACCGACTAGCTTTAAAGCTGGTCGGTCCATTGACGGACGAGGTTAGGTTTTCAGTGCAATTTCAACAAAATGCAAAGTTGTGCACTATTTACTGAGAAATCAGACCTTCGGTTACCAAATAGCAACTGCGGACGATCCATTGGAAATCAAGTCAGAAAAACAAAACAAGGATCTTGGAGTGTTATCTGTCGTACGCTTTTCTGTCAATACTCATCTGATTTTGACAAGAGATCCAACATGGGAAGTTGGTATGATTAAGAGATCTTTTACAGTGCTAATTCAGAAATGATGGCTTAAGCTCTATAAAGCCATTGTAAGACCTACAGTGGAATATTGAAACACCGCATAGGCTGCAGTCTTTAAAAAAGATGAAGATCTACTTGAATAACAGACAGCGACAAGACTACCGCATCTTCGACATACGGACTACAATGAGCGGCTAAAAGATTTTAACTACCAACTTTTTTTTATACAAAAGAAAGGGCTAAATTAAGTAAGATCTACAAAATCTCAAGAGGGCTTGATCAGATTGATGTCGATCGCCTACTTCAAATCGATGACAGCAGAAGAAACAGAGGCCATAGTAACAACTTCAATAAATCTAAATGACGGTTTCATTCAGGACACAACACAACACTTTCTCATCTCGGAGCATAAACAACTGGAAAGCTCTTTCAGAGGAAGCAGTATTCGCAACTAGTGTCAACATGTTCAAAACCAGTTTTTAGTGAGAGGCACTCGCAATTCCATTCACTAAAATTTTCACCCTACCAGAGACTACTCAACGTGACGAGGGACAAAAAACTTTAGCTTTATGTCTCTACATCCAAGTAAAATCCAAGTAAGAGTGTGAGAGAGAGAGAGATGGATAAAGATGTACAAAAAGAAAAATAGTGAACGTTGTGAAACTTTGTTATGATAACGGAATAGAGGACAGACCAGTGTTATCTTATTTGTATTTTCTTTATTGGGCCATTGTTTCATAATGTTGATATCAACTAAAAGAATATTCCAATCCCTACCTTAAAGTTTCCTGACTGCTCCTTGGGATAGAAGCGATAGATGAGTCCGTTGACGACGATGACGACAGCGGTGATGAGCATCCCTCCGATGAGGAACCGACCAAGTCTCGTCTCTGAGTAGGCGGGAATCTCGGCACTAAGCGCTGCAGACAACACCACCAAAGCAACGAAGACAAAACCCGCGAAGACGATCCGTTCACCAGACGGTCTGATCAGGAAAACGATGAGGATCAACCAGGCTGTGATCACGGAAGAGGCGATACGACCATGGGTCTCCCGTCTTCGAAGGGTGAGATGGAAGGTTACATCCTCGTTCATGTCATCGCAACATGGGAATTGGAGGGTGTTAAGAACTGCCGATGTGTCTGTGACATCCCATTGAGCGTTTGGCCAATAATCTTCCATGTCAATCTCGTCATCCCCTAATCGCAAGGATATGAACAGGTTGTCGTGCCATGATCCCCATTTTAGAAGGCAGCTCTGTATGAGAAATGTGAAATTGTTAGTATTGTAATCATGATAACAGTTGGTTAAATTTTTTAGTAAGTTTAGGTTTGTTTACAGTTTAGCTCGTAGTTGATTGAACAGTTGGTTGATATTATGGTTTTTAATAGAGAATCATTTTGGGGCAAATTTTTAATCATTTTTTGGTTAAACTATAAAACACACATAATAATTGGGAAATTAATTTTAATCATTAAAAAAAAAACCCTAATCATTAGTTAAAGCGGGCCACTTAGGCCGATACCCATTACTTGGGTAACGTGTAATTTAGGCCCTAACGTCCCCTCCCTTTATATTGAGCATGGGCACAACAAGATTTCGCTATGGTGACGACAATAATGAAAAGACGTCAGTCAAAGTGTTTATTAGATGTTAACTCTTTAATGTAAACCGTAGTTGTTTGAAGACGATCCCGAAGTGAAATACATAACCACTATAATACATAGGAAGTTAGCGACCAGTAGAGCAAGGTGGCGCTATTCATAAATACTTAACATACATAATAATGGCGTGATTACTTTCCCTTCTTTGAATCTTTTAGGACAGTCGGTACTAGAAGGCCTGTCATTTTGGCCTATACTTTAGCATCACTAACACAGAATTATAAACATAAGTACCTTTCAATGGTATCCAAACTACTTGCATATATAAACACTTATGATAAACTACTCCAGTTAAACAGGGAATAGGATTTAATGATTGTTTTGACTAATATTCACAAAATTAAACTCAACTGAGTAACATCTGTACCACCTGTTTGATGTGGAAAGGTTGACGATTAAGACATATAACCTGAATATAAACAAAAAACATATGAGACTATGAAATAAGCATAGTATCTTGTGCACTATTGGAAAACACATGTCCATAAAAATCACTGTAATATATAAACTTCCATTGGAATTGGGAAGAAGGGAACGCAACACGTAAAAGTGTAACAAGGAGCATTAAACAAGATATAATAAGCAAAAATGGTGCATAAGTGAATATCATTGATAATGATAGTTACAGGGAATGTAAATATACTGAGTCAACACCAAATTGTGTATACACACACGAATAAACAGTCTCAAGAAGGGAGGACAAGGGAGAGTGGGAGGGGCTCAGTCACATATAAACTCCTTGAAGCGAGCTGGCATACGTCGCAGACGTGGGGGCGAGGAAGACAGGTGGACTGGCGGGGGGCGAGGGGGGTTGTGTTGCACAGCGGGGTATGACAGAACTGGTGGAACAGGGGTTGGGGCAGGCTGAGGTTAGGAGAGGGGAAGCGTGGCACCATCGTCGTCATCGTCGCTCTGCGCGAAATGGGAACCAGAGGCAACCGAGCATGAACTGGCACTTTCATACAATCTGACATTTTCACACGAATATGACGACTTGCGGAGCTGGGAGCCGACGAATTTCCGGATATTGCACCATGTACCGTCAACAGATCCACAAGGTACCTAGGGCGTGCATGGGATTTGGTGCGATCACTGCGAAGATAGACGAGGTCACCGACTTCAATACCGGCACGGCGGAGAGGAGACCCGAAGGGGCTTTGGCACGCTCACTGTGGGGGTGTTAGCCATACGTTGATCATGCTGGCTGGCTATGAGTTCGTCGTCGGAGATGGGAGATCTGGGCATGACTAAACGGTCACGTTGGGTCCATATTTCAAGCGAGCGACAGACCTCGTGAACGGAGACAGCTGTTCAGGCGCGAGCGGTAGCCACGACAAAATGTCAATGGAGAGAGGGGTCGCCGCGAGGATCATGGCGTAGTAGTTCATCTTCAAGTTCGCGATAGCCTTCTCAGCGACTGGGTCTTGTTGGCGTTCTTAGGGTGACCTACTCAAATGGATATGCCCAGCGTAGCAAGCTGTTGGTCCTCACGCAAGGAGGAAACCCAGGGGCAGGATCAGTCGAACAACGGCGTGGGGGCCATCAGCGGATGTAGCTCGACACAGAGGCGAATTAGGGCTTCGCGAAGAGTATCATGCGCTCATACAGCAAGAGGCAAGTAGTGGTATATGAGGAGACGCCTTCACGAAGCCGAGGATCAATTGCTTGGAGCGTTTGAGAACATCGGCGGCGAATTGATACGACGACGGCAGAGGGTCACAAAGTCTGCAGTGGGTCGACGCGATGGACGCGCTTGCGAGAGAGCGCACTGGTAAGCGATCAGTAACTTGCTTGAGTGCAAGACCATATCCAGAGAAAAATGTCTGTTGACAACGGACTTGAGGGCTTTGCGTTGGATGTCAGCTGGAGGTGGATGGACGTGAGGATTCCGGGAAGAACATCTCGCGGGACGATAATGCATTCACTGGGGAGAGCAGAGAACTCCCACACAACACACAGGCCATCCGTGCGATGCACGAAAGTAGCGCTTTACATCCTTGATGTAGTTAGCTTTCTGGATGGACGGTGGCCTTGACGAAGTGGGAGTGAGTACGTCAAGACAGCACCCTCGGACTGGATGTTGTGCAACGGGGACGTGCGACGTGAAGGGGAGTTTTTCTCGTCCAGCAAGGATGTCACTTGAGTAACCCGATGGACAACAGACTCTTCAGTATCTGTGGATGAAGAAGACACAGCCTGACACGAGGGGTCAGTACAAGGGGCAGCGTTGCGACTAGCAAACGTGAGGAATGTTGACAGCGCCAGCCAGATCTGGACGGAGCATTGGTACTGCGACATGGACAGAAAAGTATACACACGAGGACTTGCAAGAAGCAACCACGACACACTTCTCAAGCTTGGACACAAGGCTGTTGTCAGTGAGAATCATGGGCGATGAAAGGACTGGACCATTGTACGGACCAAAATGGGTGCAGCACCGAGATAGAAAGAGCTCGACTCGCAAGGTAACCATGTTACTGGCGCCCACGCAGTTGACATTAATAGAAAGCCACTAAGGCATGGCTTACCATCCCTGGTGGACATACATGGAGCCAATGCCATGGTTCCGGACAGCACCGTCCGTGACAATCCAATCTGGTCCGATGGGAGGGAGAGTAAGGTGCGGGGAGGAGAGAGCATCTTGACAAGCACGAAAAGCGACTTGTAATCACGACCAATTCTAATGCGGTAGGCAGACGGCGGCCGGCAACAACAGCATCCAAGGCTAAGCAATACTGCACAATGTTAAACCCGAGAGATCATCTTGTAGGCGCCAATGAATGATCGCACAACCATTTTGACGGTCTTTGGGGGATCACAAGAGGCCAGGGGTGCCACACGATGGGGACTAGACCGAAGAGTACCTTGTGACCAGACCCATCTGGGAATGAGTACCAAATCCAAGAACATTGGTCTATTTGGGGCAAACGACAGTTTTCCTCGGGGAAAGGCGGAGACCGGAGGTGCGGAGGGCGTTCAAGACACGAGTCCAGTTTGTCAGGAGCTCATGGGGAGTGTCACCTCCACAGAACAAGTCATCAGCTAGCTTGACAACAACACCTTCATGTAACAAATCACCAAGAACACGACACATGAGCTCCTCCAGAGCAGTTTCAGAACCGGGCATTCCCATAGCAGACCGAGTGTACACTTTCACACCGCGAAATGGGGTAGCCACCCCACAATATTTCATAAAAGCCTTAGCTAGCGGGATTTGGTAGAAGGCACTTGTAAGATCTGATGTGATAAGGTAACGCCACTGGCCAATATGGCGCAACGTCGAGTCAACGTCAGGTAAGAGGGAGGGTTGGGGCTTGGAGTAGCGGCCAACATCGGCAAAGGCTGTGACAAGTCGAAAGCCCCCACTGGGCTTCTTGACGAGAAAGGAGGGATTGAGGTATTCAACCGATATGCCTACATCTTCAGGGCGAGCAAACACTCCCATTTGTTCCAACTCATCAAATTTGTTTTGGAGTTCGACGAGTGATGGGCGAGCATACAGAGGCACACGGCCTTTCCGTTGCGGGGGCTGGACAGGCCCCATATTCACAACCGCCTCGAATGGGCCTGCAGAACCATTGTACCCTTGGAAAGCGGGATCGAACACGTCATCGAACTCAGAGTGGAGCGAGGCAAAGTCCTGTCTTATTTCAGGTGAAAGGACACAATGCCCGATGTAGAGGGGCGTGGCTTAGCAGGTGGGTGTGCAGATGGGCCAGATTTGGTTACATCATTGACATAGACAGGCCTGACTTGACAAAAATGCTCATTCTTGCGGAGAAGCCGGGGCACGTCGGACAGATTGGGGATACGAACCTTACCGGCCACACTAGATATGATACAAGGATTAGGCCATGACTGACTAGCACTGGAATGACTCTTCGACTGAACAACACGGGGCTCAAGAGCGACCGTCTCATGAGACAACAAATCGACAGGGAGTGACAGTTCAACAAACTCACTAGGCCACAGAACAGTAGACTGCGGGGGAGCACGAAGCGAATTGCCCGACGGACCGGCAATGAATTTCTCTATTGACGCATAGACTCTACGACCATATGGAAAACGCTTTCCTCCCCCATGCTATCTGGCGCTTTGCAGCCGGACAGAATATCATTGGCTCCATTTGAATGGACCTGCTAAGCCATCAACATCTACAATCGTTCACATACCAAACCATCACAAGCGAGCTGTTTCGACTCCCCTTGAAGAAATGTGATTGATCTCACCGAGAACTACCAGTGGGACACCACCACTCAGACCTGATTGTGCAGATAGTGAAGCGCGTTCTGATTTCACCACCAAGCACAGCACGGATGAAGCCGAATCTCATTACTTGTACACACGTCCACACGTAATACACGCGTGTATGGATGCCGAGAAACCGATCAACGAAACTACGGAGAACCTGGCGCGATCATGTACTCGGAGGGCAGAAAGTCTTGGGATATGGAGGACTCATCCTCATGAAGGATTGACAGGAAGAAGATCTGATCCGCATCGCCTCGACGTCAACTCATCTAACAATCTGCACCTCAACTTCCATCAAACAACTGTTGGCGACACGCGAGCCCTGACAACTAGAAACGACGCATCAAGTTTGCGAGAGTAGGAGAGCACTCGCCTGTTAAATGGTAGTCAGAGACAGCACGCGCTTCACGACAAATGGGCGAGTAATAGATTGACGTCTGATGGCGAAAGCCAGTGCAAGTTGCAATGCTGCTGTTGGCAGGGAGAGGGCAAACTTGTCCAGAGCGACCCTTACCGTGAGGGAATGATAAGCAGGTATAGCCGCGCATAGCACAGACGAAGCTTTCGGTAAAGTGATCATCCTTCGAAGTAAGTCTCTCCAAGGCCTGTATGTCTGTTTGGAGAGGCGAGGAATCGCGGCGCGCAGCTCGGTCACATATACGTGCTTCACGAGTTGCAGAACGCTGGCAGGTCGAGAGCAGGATAATTGTAACCACCGGAAGATAAGTAAGTTTTCCCAGAGGAGCGTTATACTCGCGATACCCAGTGAGCCATGCGCCAATGAGAGTACACATGGGCGAACGCCATTGGGTGTCAAGATATTATTCCCCGAACGAACGCTACAAGAGCTGATATAAGTCACATCGGGGCCGTTCGTCTGATTCGAGCTTAATGTCCGTGAAATCAAGAAAATGGGCACCACTGCTCTGGAAACCATAATGCAATCGGATTTTGCCCCAGATATCATTCAGGGATGTTGCATTCCGAATGATGGAATTACGGGATATTATTGGGCAGTAATTGGCTATTTGGCCCAACATTAACTCTAACATGCTAGCCTTCTGCTGAGCCGTTCGTCTCGTTTCTGATGGTTCAGAATGTGGGTCGTTAACGAAGCCACGAAGCGGGTCACGCTTTGTTTTCTTATGCCAAGAGAAATCATTGCCCAAAAACGTAGCAAAGTTAGAGTCTAGAGTGAGGATGTATATCAGATTCTGTTTCCAATTTTCGAATGAATTAACGGTTTCATGTTTGGTGAGGCACCATTGTTTTGGCGCTCTATGGGAAGCCATCATACAGACTAGTATAATCTAAATCTAGATTCTATACAGGTATGTGAATGGCTGGGACTACGGTTAGGTCAACGAACAACTGAACGGTGAAATGAGTAACAAATCAGACACTTACCCCAACAAGAACTGTCGGCTGACTGACTGCAAGCACGAAGTCTAATCAGGTAATGACAATGGATTCGAATCCACAAGATGCCACCACGACAATAATGAAAAGACGTCAGTCAAAGTGTTTATTAGATGTTAACTCTTTAATGTGAACCGTAGTTGTTTGAAGACGATCCCGAAGTGAATACATAACCACATAATACATAGGAAGTTAGCGACCAGTAGAGCAAGGTGGCGCTATTCCATAAATACTTAACATACATAATAATGGCGCGAGGTAATTCTTAAAATGTCGTTCAATAAAGTTCAGAAAGAAAGAAAACTTAAAGACAAACTAGAGGGGCCGTCAAAGGCGGCATACCCACGCCTTGGTGGCGCTACAGAGTAGTTGTAATACTATGGGGTCAAAACTGAAATCT
>CALNVZ010002761.1:43752-61176 GCA_940671915.1 Paracentrotus lividus
ACGGATTTGTCAGCATGGCTTTGCCATAACTCAGTTTCCAAAGTTTCCTAAGTTCCCAAGTTTCAGAGACGTCTCTAGTGGCGCAAACGAAACTAGAAAATTTCGTCTCCGTGACGGATAAAAAGTATTAGTGACGTCTCCAATAGACGGATTAAAAAAAATAAATTGTCGCGGAGACGTCTCGGAGACGTCTCCACGATATTGGAGACGTCTCTAATACTGTTTATACGTCGCGGAGGCGAAATTTTCTATTCTGTCCCGGAGACGTCTCCGCGAAGTGAGATACCATCCTAACCAAACTTTCGCACACAAAAGGAATGTGCCTTGGACCATAAGAACCTACTACATTCTTTGATCTTACGTAATCTACTGTCCCTCGTGTACATTATCATGAATCATTCGTTGTATTCGTTTGAAGGAAAGAGTTCACATAATGCATTTGTGATGGCCTGATGAATGAAAAATGCATGTTTCCAAATTAATTCGTACATAATTTTGACTCAAAAACATAAGTGATTGCGTTTTATGTTTACATATGGAGAGGAAAATTGCACTGCAAAAGATGTGATCATTTATTTGTTTAGAAAAAAAAAATTAATAACAAAAGAAAAACAACAAGAACAACAAAAGAAAGAAAAAAATCTTTCATTTAAAGCTTCTTTTTCCGATTTCTTTATTTTCAATTCAATTCAATTCAATTCGTTTTATTAAAAAATTCTGAAAAGGCAGTCCAAGGACTGATACATTTCAAAATTACAATCGAGTGATCATCAGCTAAAAATATTAACATACAACTACATGTGCGTACAATAAAAGGTAGAACGTAGTGGACAGAGAAAGAGGAGATGAAGTAAGAAAAAAACAGAAGCATATGAGGATTAAAGAATATGGAGTAAAGTTCGACAGAATCGTGGATAATGGATAATGAGGATATATGGAGTAAAGTTCTCTTGAGAGCCTTTCAACAGAAGTTGGGTGTTTGTATTACATGTTTCGAACGACTCTCTCAGCTTCTGAAAAACAATTTGAAAAAGTAATATAAGAGCGACGGTAAAACTCTTTTGCTGTTTCAAAACGTTATAGGCCTCTACTTGGAATCCAACGTTGTAACTTACGAACATCTTTGTGTATGAATAAGCAACGAAAAATGAACGTGGCCTTGAATGTTCATTTTTTAACTTCTGAAGACGAATTCTTTGTATGAAATAGAGCAACTGAAAAGCAATTCATAGACGAACGTACCTTGGAATGTTCATCTTTTTAACTTCGTGAAAGAAATTCTTTGTTATGAATATGAGCAAATCGAAAAGCATTCATAAGTACGAACGTGTACCTTTGGAATGTTTCATCTTTTTAACTTCTGAAAGATAAATTCTTTGTATGAATAGATGCAACGTAAAAAGCGTTCATGGAGACGAACGTACCTTGGAAGTTCATCTTTTTAAACTTCTTGAAAGAACATTCTTTGTATGAATAGAGACAACGAAAAGATTCAATAGACGAACGATACCTTGGAATGGTCATTCTTTTAACTTCTGAAAGAACCATTCTTTGTATGAATAGAGAACGAAAATAAGCAATCATAAGACGAACGTACCTTGGATATGTTCATTCTTTTTAACTTCTGAAAAGAACATTCTTGTATGAATAGAGCAACGAAAAAGCATTCATAAGACGAACGTACCTGGAATGTCATCTTTTTAACTTCTGAAAGAACATTCTTTGTATGAATCAACTGAGCAACGAAAAAGCATTTCATAAGACGAACGTACCTTCGTAATGTTCATCTTTTACTTCTGAAAGAACATTCTTTGTTTGAAGTAAAGCACGATCAAAAAAGCATCCATAAGATGAACGTACCTTGGAATGTGTCATGCTTTTTACTTCTTCTGAAGAGACATACTTTGTAGGAATAGAGCAACGAAAAAGCATTCATAAGAAAGAACGTACCTTGGAATGTTCATCTTTTTTAACTTCTGAAAGAACATTCTTTGTTATGAAAGAGACAACGAAAAAGGCATTCATAGACGAACGTACCTTGGAATGTTCATATTTTTTAACTTCTGAAAGAACATTTTTGTATGAATAGAGCACGAAAAAGCATTCATAAGGATGAAATTACCTTGAACGTTCATCTTTTTAACTTCTGAAAGAACATTCTTTGTGTATGAATAAGAGCAACGAAAAATGAACGTACCTGAATGTTCTCCGTTTAGCTTTTGAGAGAATTGTATTTATAAAATGACGTAGGGCCTACCTTGGATACTTTCATCGCTATAGTAAGCCTCTTCGTTGATTTAGTGACAGCTCATCGACCTTTCGTTTTTTTTGTTAACTTCTAGAAAAAGGGGTAAGCCAATGATGAATATTTTTGTTTTTATTTATGGGTGGTATCTCAAGGAGGTACGAGAGATGCAGTTGCCAACTGGCACACTAATTTATTGCAAACAGCTGTCACTTTCAAAGACGCACACAAAGAATTATACAGGTTCAATGCTGCCTTTGATGTCTGATCCTCAAAGCCAACAGTCATGGCGATAACAGAGTAACGAATTTGGTGTATTGCTTATATTTGCTTATATTCACTTTCATTTGACTGAACAGCGCCAAAATTGAGCATGAATAAAATATGAATATATCAACGAATATAATGTCTAAACATTGGTGTAAATTCAATGACACACCTTAAATTTGTGAAAAGGGTTTAAAAAAATGATCACCAAAAATCCCCTTTTTAACAATACTTCCGATTATTTCTGGCAGACGAAAATTGAATAGGTGCTAGTATGGAATATTGGAAATTATGAAGCTATAATGTCAGATTAGTGTGCCCACAACTGCCCAGTCAGTAATTTTGATTTATATGTCGGAAAATATTATGACATTCTTTTCGCTTGCCTCGCAAAGGATACGCATTGTCTATTGCTCCCAACTTTCAGACAAGTGGTTAGCGAAAAGAAATTTCTATTACAAAATAGAAATCCTCTTTTGAAAGTGGGCCTACGAGTGCAGCACAGTATAGGGATCTTTTGTCTACCAATCTGCAAGAGAGATCTAGTTAAGCACATGCCTCGACATATTTCTCCTCGCGGCTTTTAAGCTAGATCAAACTATTCCCGCTTGCATGATCTCAAGGGCTTTGTACCTCCTTAGGGTACTATCTCACTTCGGCGGACAACAAAATTGAGACAGATTTGCCGCCATGGCATTGCACTGCATCTGTCTCCTCTGCTGTCTCCGCGACGGTTTTTGGGGCCACAGGAGACAGATCTAGTACAATGACATGCTGGCTAATCCGTCTTTTGTGACGTAACCTTTTCTACGTTGCACAAAAGATTTCGTCGCGGAAAAAGTTAGTATAATGCCATGCCGGCAAATCTGTCTCAATTTTGTTTCCGCGAAGTGAGATCCCACCCTTGGGGATCTCGATCACTTCGCGTAAACTACTTTGAAACAAATTTGAGACAGATTTGTCATCATGGCTTTGTCATAGCTCAGTCTCTTAAGTTTCAGAGACGCCTCTAATACGTTTAATACGTGGCGCAAACGATTCGTGATTCGTGTCATTATGTTAAGGATACGCCGGTTCAGTGTGCAAAATGTAGACGTGAAGTGCGTTTCTTTTTTGTTTTGTTTTTTTTGGTTTTTGTTTACATAACAATATCATTATAAAAACTATCCAGTTACATGTTTCAATTATAGTTTTATAAGTAAATATACAATGTAGAAAACAAATAATTTAATTACTGATTTACTTTGAGGAGGAAACTTTGCTTGTTAATCCCAAGCTTAAAGGGGAATTACCCCTCAGAGAAACTTAGCTTCAGTGAATGGAGACAAACCCCCAAAACATACTGGGAAAGTTTCAGAAAAATCAGGCAATGAATAAGAGAGATATGAATTTTTAGATTTTGAGATCACTTATGATATGGAGATCCTGCAATTGGCAACGCGACCATGATGTGTGATGTAATGCAGGGAGATCTTTCCCATATCTATTGTACACATTGTAATTAAATCATCTTTTTTCTTTATTCTAAAGGGAGAATAAAAAATCTTTTCATGGGATGACTTGTAAATATATGAAAGTCATAATATGTCATAAAAAGAAAAGCTGTTCCATCATTAGAATAAAAATAAAGAGACATTTCGAATAGTTTTTGTGCACACCATATGGGGAGTTCTCCCTTTGTGATATCACAAATGGTGACCGCGTTGCCAATGGGAGATTTCCTACGTCATTAGAGATCTCAATATTCAAATACTCCTAACTTTCTTATCATTTATCCGATTTTTACCAAATTTTCACTAATGTGCTTATTTGATTTTTCTGCATCCACAGTAAGCCAACTATCTACATAGGGACAATTCTCCTTTAATTTAGTTGTATCACTGTATCACATTTAAAACATTTGTTAATGCGATCGGGGCTACCTTAGGCCAACATACCCTGATTAGTGAAAATGGGAAATAACAGAATGAAGTTGACCTAAAAATGATTCGAATTTAAACGCAACGTCCAATGTTGAGCAACCTGAGCAGGATTGATTCACCTAGCAGTCTATGGAAATAGCTAGCCAATTCGGTCTTTCCCCCATCACATGAAAGGAGCTCATTCTTTATTCCTTGGCAATAACACAACATCGTATGTCCCCGCTTCCTTAATGAATAACATGAATAATACATGAACGAAAACAAAGATGACGGTCCAGGTTGGGCGGAGCTTCCCATTTTGAGCTTGTGATTGGTCAATGGATAGGTTTTTCGTTCGACGATTCGATCGACCGTTCAAAACGCAGGAACACTAGTTAGCCTGTAATTGAAGAATGGAGAACAAATTTTGGAATCTACCGGTACTCGTGAATTGCATACTTGTCATGATAGATGTTATGTCTCGTAAGCTTTCAGATTGTCAAGCGAAAACAACCTTTGTTTCAGAATGTATCTACTTGATTATGCTCGGAAACAGAATAAATAGAGAAGGTACATTGAAACGACATTGCAACTATTTGTATCAAAAGCTAGTCAGTCATTCTAATGGGTGAACTGTCCTACCCCCTACTTTTTTTGACCTAGTCGGTCACGTCGATGGACTAGCATCAAGCTTGACGGACGAGCTTTAAAGCTCGTCCGTCAAGTTGAGAGATGTAGATTTAGTTGTATGCTAGTCCGTCTTGACGGACTAACATGGCAGACTAGCTTTAAAACTAGTCCGTCTTGACCGACTAGCTTTAAAGCTAGTCGGTCCATTGACGGACGAGGTTAGGTTTTCAGTGTTTAAACTATGTTTATTGATAGTATTGATACGCGATATATAGGGGAGAGCGGGGTTATATGGAACATTTTTCACAAAAATGGCCGTAAAACAAAAGCGAATTTATTTCAAGAAACAATAAACAATCGTCTTGAATGTATATCTGTATGCTACAAATGTACCCCATAAAATTCTTAAACTTAGTGATGGTTCCGGAAATAATCCATCTTCAACAAGACAATGCCAAGTGTTCCCACTAACCCCACACACGGGGTTAGTTGGAACATGGTACGGGGTAAGTTGAAACATTGTGCATGGTATCTTAAGAATTATATTTAAACTACCTACAACATTATTGCATGGGTTCAGCTTTATTGATTCCAATCAAAATATCAAAAATTTGTAATTTTTTTTTAACTTCATGTTTTATTACACTTGATAGCATCCACTCACATACAAATATTCTGAAGCAAATAAACCAACAACAAAACAATTGTCCAATGTGCACTAATATACATCTATAGGAATATTTCGGAGCGCTTCACTGAATTATATGATTTTTATTTCTTTTATTCAGCTGAAACCTATTTACTTAGTATATGTTCCAACTACTAATGTATAGGAATATTTCGGAGCGCTTCATTGAATTATATGATTTGTATTTCTTTTATTCAGCTGAAACCTATTTACTTAGTACATGTTCCAACTAACCCCGTTCAAAATGTTTGACATTTGTAAGCTTACAGCACAAAAAAGGGACAACAACATGCCATATATTTAACCTCGTTTTGTAGCTTGGTATTAAACTGTTTGTTATACTAAAAAAAACTGGCCAACTTAATTTATTATCTTCTCTGAGATAATAAAACATTTGTAAAAGTGACAAAATTTACTCAGAAGGTGAAAAAACAAACAACCATTGCTTTCTAACTTCCCGAGGCTTGAAGCACGTGTGCTGTCTATAATGTGGTGGATGGCAGTTGCTAATAGCAACAACCTGAGTGTAGATTTGCATAAATATGTTTATAGCCGTTAAAGAAAATTAAAATGTATCAACTAGCCCCGTGTTCCAACTAACCCCACTCTCCCCTACAATGTTCGTTATAAAGGTGGATTTTTTTCTGGCTCCAGCGACGTTATGTAGCTCCGGCTTTAATTTCTTGAATGTGTTTGGACGTTCCCTCAACCCTACCCGGGGATTTCTCTCCCAAAAAGTTTGTCACCCCCCGAAGATGGCCATTTTTGTAAGTTTTCTTATTATTGGGGCCCCTTTTTGTTTACGCGACCCACCAAGGCCCACTCAGTCCTACCCCAAGGAAACACGTGTGAGGTGTAGAGTTATTATTGTTCTTTAAGTTAAATATAGTTTTACGGTTATAGGCTCGACTCTTTTGTCTAGGGGAGGGGTCAAAATTTATTTAGATTGGGGTTCAACATTGATTTTATTCATTTTTACACCATGGAAATTTCCATCTACCCTAAATGGTATTGTAAAATCTCCGCCGAACATAAATCAAGATAAAATATTATAAATAGTTACCATTTACAACCTTGTCATCAAGGCTAAAAATAAAAGTAGAGGTAAATGTTAATAATTAAGGGTTAAAGGTTGTTTTTTACTTCTCTTGTTCACCAATCACACTTTTTACTTCAACCCCTCCCCTAGACAAGAGAACTAAGCCTGTCCCAATAAACCTAGATTTAACTTAAAGACCAATTTAATACAAACAATAAAAGGGGCTTCATCGGCCGGGTAAACAAAAAAGGATCCCCAAAATGAGAAAAATGACAAAAAATGGGCATCATGGGGGTTAACAATTTTTTTTTTGAAAACAAAATCCCCGTGAACGGTGGGGAGAATGTTCAAGATATAGCCAGGGTCCCGAAAAATAAAAGCAGCGACAAACATTTAGAAGATATTAAAGCCAGAGCAAAATCATGTCGCTAGAGCGTCAAAAAATATTCCACCTTTATGACGGACAGTGTACACTGAAAACCTAAACGGGTAGACCGACTAGCTTTAAAGCTAGTCGTAGTGATGCCCTGACTGACTAGCTTGAAAACTAGTCGGTCACGATGGACTAGCTTCCTTCAACACAACCCAGTTATTACGGACAAGCTTTAAAATTCGTCCGTCTCTACGGACTAGCTTGAAAGCTAGTCCGTCATGTTAGTCCGTCAAGACGGACTAGTTTTAATGCTCGTCGGTCACGACGGACTAGCTTTCCAGAAAGCTAGTCGGTCATGACAGACTAATTTTAAAGCTCGTCCGTCGTGACCGACTAGTTTGACGGACTAGCATAAAAGCTAGTCGTAGTGATGCCCAGACTGACGAGCTTTTGAGCAGGACTAGCTTTACAGCTAGTCGATCATGGTGTAAAACCTAGTCCGTCGCGCTTCATATCAATTCTACTCCACGTGAAATGTAAATCTAACGTATGACATTAAATCTTAACATAAAGACGCGTCCATTATTGACAAGGAGGGGAAACGCAACTTACATTCATGAGTTTAGTGGAAATGCACACAGCTGGAAAAACAAAACCGCGCCTAACGGCGGGGAAGCGACCGATTGACAACTACATGCAATTATTACTTAGCGCACAAACTCGCCTAAGAAACTTCCCTGTCGGTAAAATGGAATTGTCAGTCGATCCGTTCGAGGAATTAGTCCTGGACATAAAATAATAATTGAACTTTATCATAGTTTTCGGTAGGTAGATGCTTCAGACCAGATTGGGGAAAAAGACATTTTGGCAGCCTATAACACCATTGTACTAAAGTTGTAATCAGAAATCTTTATTTCACATATGATTGATGTTCCTAACGATTATTGATTATAAATAGTGATCTTGTCACATCTTGCGAAGACGCCGGTCCAACATTCGATATGCTGTGTGATATGCGGAAATATATTGACCCATCGAGTAAAGATTCGTTTGTGACAATGTTCAAAGTGACAGGACTTTTTTAATCGCAATTGAGTGAATGTACCATGATTTGGAAAGCTGAATTCAAGCTTTAAAAATTTCTTGATCATTAAGGTGTAATATAATTATGCGTAATCGGAGGAAGATGACTATGCAGGCGTATGACTATTTGAGAGCAAAATTTGGCCATATGTACAGGAATTTGATTTACTAGGATTCGAATTGACACAAGTGACAAGACTTTTTTTCGCCTTTGCAATAAGTTATTCCTATTTTTGAAAAATTCGACTCTTAGCGTACTTATTCAAGTTGATCATTTCTTTGAAAAGATGTTGCTTCGCCATAAGCAAAAAACAAAGTGAAAAAACTGTGGCAAATACAAAAAGTCTATGGCCGCGTTCGCTTTGCGTAGAGTGATAGCGCCCTCTTCCCCTTAAGTTTACAACTAGAATTGATATGTTCTACCGCGATGTTCATGCTGTTGTCTTGACAAACTAGTACGACGGACGAGTTTAATATGGCTTCACCAGCTTGTCAGAGACGTCAAATCTGAAATATTATATATCTGAGACATTATAAAGATACGATTAAAAACATGCATTTGTCACAAGAATTTGAGCAAAAAAAATAAATAATAATAACAATAATCAGAAGACAGGAATTAATACAGGAGGCACAATTAGTTAACATTATGGCAATTATCAAATACTGGGGAAACGGGGCCGAGGGGTCGCCGCCATGGCTTGCATCATCATGAATTTGATGTAGGCCTACCTGCTTTTGCATTTTCGGCGTATACAATTGTCCTTGAGAGCCACTTCAGAATCCCAAAGTCGTGCCTCTAATCCAATATTCTTTTCTTTCAGATACAAGTAATCTAAAAGAAAAGTGGCGCCTATATTTATTATTAGAATTAAATTTCAATTTTCATAATTATGTGATAGTTACTATCGTTGTAAATACACACAATTTATAAATTGATTTGGCAAGACATAATTTTTTGCGTTGGTGATTATAGCATTAATCCATGTGAAAAAATAAAGCTATCTGTGAACTGAAACATAAGGAATTAAAAAAGAGTACTCACACAGTCATGTCACAGAAAGGAGATCGCCATTATAATCAAAATCTTAAGCTTTATGCTACAGTCACACAAACACTTACGTTTAGTTACGTCCGCTGCGTATAGATTTGGCTAAGTGGACGCAGCATGAACGCAGCACGGACGCAGTCATCCGCAGGGAACGTAAGTATACGTATCTGTCCGAAACTGAACCGTATCGGTACGCACAATGGCTGCGCCAAGCCTGCGAAATTTTGAAATGTTCAAAGTTTCTCAGGGCACCTTTACGGATGTCGACTTACGTAAGTAACCGTAACGAAACGTAACTTTCCGTAAATGAACGTAACTATCCGTATCTAAGACGCAGACGATCCGGGAAAATTCTTATGTTCCGTCCATTTGCGTTTATTTGCGTCCACCGTAAGTATTCGCAATTATCCGTAATTAAACGTATCGTTTAAGTACCCGAAAACAATACACTTAAGAGGCTACGGACAAACACTTAAGCGTTGCGGATAATTGCGTCCTTTCACGTTTTGGAGCTCCCGAACACCCGTTCTTGTTGGCACACGGATAGGGGTTAAATAAATGTAATAGCTTCGAGGGGCAGGTCCTAAATTCTCTAAAGGGAGGGGGGGGGGCAAATAAAAAAAAACTAATAATAATTAAAGCGAGCTTCCACTCAATAAAAAATTAACGGAAAACAGGATGTTTGAAACCATATTTGATTGAAATCCTCTGCAATCATATCTTATATAAATAATGTCCCCCGTTTTTATGTGACAAGAATATATTAAATTATTTTGCTTAAATTTCGTTTTAGTTGGATAATCCCTATTATAAACATCATGATGGTTATTACCTCTTGAGAGCGCGATGCTCGGTCAAGAAGGGTTATTGATATCAATTTGTTTTAATTATGTGATTTAAATCACGTGAGCGCAAAGCGCAAATACTCCATTTACCATTCAATAATTCGGAGAGCAGGGCAGTCTGATCTGTTTGGGCTATAATTTAATTTTGTCTAAATGAAAGAATGCGAGAGTGAACAAAAACTACGCCATAAAATGGTTTTAAAGCAAGGCAAGTTATGCACTCGCCCCCCCCCCCCCCAAAAAAAAAGAGGAAAAATTTTAACATTATAATCACTTTAAAATAAATTCCCTTTATGCTTTTGAATTTTATAATAACCTCAACATACATGATAAAAAAATTGTGAGAGCAAAAAAAGGAGGGCCATAAATTGATTAAATGCGAGTTAAACTTTTGAAAAAGGTAAACCTCTTTGAAAACTATATAATATTAGCTCATAATCAATTGCGTAAATAAGCAATTTCGCTGCATGTTGTCTTTTCTGGGATGTTTTATATTTTGATTGGTTCCTTTATTTAAAAAAAACAACAAAAATAAATAATAATAATCGTTTTTGTCTGTTTACTATGGACCTAATCTTCCTTAATTGCCTGTATATAGCAGCGATATTAACAGTGGTTTGAAACCTAATTATTTTACATTCTTCTTTTTTTTTCTCTCTCTCTCTCTCTCTCTCTGTTATTCTACCTTCCCCCTTCTCTCTCTCTCTCTCTCTCTCTCCCTCTTTTTTTTTCCGTTTGGGGGGGTGGGCGCAGTTCCGGGCGCCGTTCCTCGGTGCCCTGGGCATGCGAGAGTGGTGCTGTGCCCTCCCGTGGATACATCAACGTCTGTTGCCATGTAGACCTCTTCAGCCTTTGTCTTTGTACCTACCACTTTGCTTTTGGGGTAAGACTTTGAAGCCATATAACTAGCAGAAATAGGAAAGGTGATCTATTAGCGAAGGTTCAAAGAAAAAACCCACACTCATTGACCAAAGAGATTTATGATTTTTCATTACAATTCCCAGTTATGTGTATACGTACGTCAATCCCCGCAAGTGTTCAGAAGTGTTCGGAAGTTTCCGGAAGTCGGAAAAAACAAAGACCGAGTAGACTCGTAAGGTTATTCGTTAGTGGACGCAAGTGTCCGTATCTGGACGTAACTATTCGTATCATCCGCATTTTGTCCCGTATATCTTATAATTATTGAAGCGTGACGGGAAGGCATCCGTGGGGATTCGCAGAAAAAATTACCTTTTTTGGACGCAACGCTGGACGTAATTCAACGTAAGTTCTGTGTGACTGTAGCATTACGGGGTACATCAAGTGTGCGTCTGTACAGTTTGCTCATTAAATGGAATTCACATACAGATAACGCAACCAATAGTGATGTCCTTTTCGCAATGCGCATGTTATGCAATCAAGTACCACCTTCTATTCACTGCTGTTGCTAAGCCGGGCATTCACCAGCAATCTATAAGAATAGACGGTTCATGAGTTCTATAGTAACGACGTATTCAATTAGCCTGTTATTAAAGAATGGAACAATATTTCTAAACTACTCGTGAATGGCATACTTGTCACGATTGATGTTATTTCGGCTATCGTATTGCTCTCAGATTGTCAAGCCAAAACAACCTTTGTTTGAGAATGTTGATTATATCCAACTTCTATTCACTGTTGTTGCTAAGGAGGAGGATGTTGGCCATGTCTTCGATGGTGCCCCCTACGACAGCCACCGCCGTCAAGGGACAGGTAACAGGGTAACATTTATAATTTAGTGAGAAAAGAAGAGAAATCAGACAAATATACACTAAAAACCTAAACAACTGACTAGCTTTAAAGCTAGTCGTAGTGATGCCCAGTCTGACTAGCTTTAAAGCTAGTCGGTCACGACGGACTAGTTTTCCTTCAACACAACCCGGTTATTATGGACTTCAAGTTAATCGGTCACGACGGGGACTAGTTTTAATGCTAGTCGGTCACGACGGACTAGCTTTCCAGAAAGCTAGTCTGTCATGACAGACTAGCTTTAAAGCTAGTCGGTCACGACCCACTAGTTTTAAAGCTAGTCCGTCGTGACCGACTAGTTTGACGGACTAGCATTAAAGCTAGTCGTAGTGATGCCCAGACTGACGAGCTTTTGATCAGGACTAGCTTTACAGCTAGTCCGTCAAGATGTCAAAACTATTCCGTCGCGCTTGTCTGTCGCGATGTTCTTGCTTCTGTCTTGACCGACTGGCATTACGGACTATATGGTTTCATGAGCTTGTCAGAGACGTCAAATCTGAAATATTAGAAGACATTTTAAAGATACCATGCGCGTATTCTGGGGGGGGGGCTTTACGGGCCCGGGCCCCCCGGGGGGCGCGCAGGGGGTGCCCGAAAGGGAAGGAATAAGGGAGAAAGGGAAAGAAAAAAAGATAGAGAAAAGGGAGGGAAAAAAGAAAAAGGGAAAAGGGGGGGGGAAAGAGAAGAAGAAAAAAAAAAAAAGAGAGAAAGAGAGAGAGATAGAGGGAAAGGGGGACGGAGGCGCCCTTAAAAATATAGGGGGCGCCAAATCGACAGTAAACTAAGGGGCGCCAAATTTACGCGCAACTTAGGTGGGTGCGCCAATTGACCTGAGTCTGAGGGGTGTGCCTAATTGGATATTTAACTTGAGGGCGCCGAATCGACCTTAAACTAAGTGAGGGCGCAAATTGACCACTTTAAATTTAGGGGCAGACCAATAGTCGATCCAGTCTTAATATCTACTCTAGGCAGGCGTAAATTGATGGCTTAAACATAGGGCGAACAAATTCTGACCATTAAATTGTAGAGGGGGCGCCCAATGTCATCGTACATTTAACTTACGTGGGGGCGCAGTATTTGAGCTTAACGTAGGGGCGCCAAATTGACCTGAAGCTTAGGGGGCGCCTAATTGATATTAAACTTAGGGGCGCCGAATGGACCTTAAACTAAGTAAGGGCGTAAAATTGACCTTAAATTTAGGGGGCGCCAAATCGACCTTAAACTAAGGGGCGCCAAATTGAGCTTAAACATAGGGGCGCCAAATTGACCTGCAACATAGGAGGGGCACCGTATCGACCTTAGATTTAGGAGGGAGCGCCAAATCGACCTTAAATTTATGGGGCGCCAAATTGAACTTGATCTGAAACTAAGGGGCGGCGAATTTACCCTAAACTAAGGTGACAACAAATTGGTATTTAAAATATGGTCTCTATCTAGGTAGAGCAAAATTTAAAAATTCATGCATCCGGGTTTGTATATTCATAGCAAAATTTTCGCTCGCGCTTCGCGCTTGCATAACTTTTTCCCCCAATGAGTTATTATATTGTTCTCCTGAGGAACGCATACAATGTCATGTCTTCTAACCATTCAAAGACATCAAATTTTGCTCCCGCTTCGCGCTCGCCTGTGTTTTTCCTTTTACCAGAATTTACATTATGGGATACTAATCATCAAGATATTTAAATTCATTTGAATACACGTTACATTTATTTTTGCATTTTCAAATTGACCTGAATCTAAGGGGCATCAAATTGATTTTAAACCAAACAAAATTGAAACCCTTAATTGCTTAGAATTCTTTGCTTTCTAATCGTAAAGTAGAGGGGAAAAAATCCGATCGCGCTTCGCGCTCATATTAAGAATTATTAGTATTTTAATATATAGCGGTAATACCTCATATTCCTAGAAATTCTTTTCCATGAACTCACCATAAAAAAAAAGAAAAAAAAAGAAATCAAATAAATTATTCTTTAAAATCCTTCAACGTGCATTTAAGCCATAGGCCTTTTTTTGCATGGCGGCGGGGGGGGGGGGGGGGGGGGGGGGGGGGGGCGCCATATTTTGAAAAGTATACAGGGGCGCCAAAATTACGTCGGGCCCCCCGGGGTGCAAAATCCTGGATACGCGCCTGGATACGATTAAAAAACATGTATTTTTCACAAGAACTCAAGCCTGAAACATTTTATTATTATGATATAAATCAGAAGACAGGAATTAATACAGGAGGCACAATTAATTAACATTATGGCAATTATCAAATAATGTGAATTTGAGATTTAACTTGGAAAATCAAATATGTCGGATACGACGGACTAGCTTTCCAGAAAGCTAGTCGGTCATGACAGACTAGCTTTAAAGCTAGTCGGTCATGACAGACTAATTTTAAAGCTCGTCCGTCGTGACCGACTAATTTGACGGACCAGCATAAAAGCTAGTCGTAGTGATGCCCAGACTGACGAGCTTTTGAGCAGGACTAGCTTTACAGCTAGTCGGTCATGGTGTAAAAGCTAGTCCGTCGAGCTTTCTGTCGCGATGTTCTTGCTGCTGTCTTGACAGACTAGCATGACGGACGAGGTTAATATGGCTTTACCAGCTTGTCAGAGACGTCAAATCTGAAAATATTAGAAGACATTTTAAAGATACGATTAAAAACATGCATTTTGTCACAAGAATTCGAGCAAAAAACAAAACAAAACAACCCCCCCCCCCTAAAAAAAAATAAATATTATGATGATATAATCAGAAGACAGGAATTTATACAGGAGGCACAATTAGTTAACATTATGGCAATTATCAAATAATGGGGGTAAGAGGCCCAGGGGTCGCCGCCATGACTTGCATCATCATTACTTTTTGTTGTAGGCCTACCTGCTTTAACATTTTCTGCCTACGCTTGTCCTTCTTGAGAGCCACTTCAGAAATTACAAAGTCGTGCCTCTAATCCAATATTCTTATCTTTCAGATACAAGTAATCTAAAAGAAAAATGGGGCCTATATTTATTATTAGAATTAAAATTTAATTTTCATAATTTAATGTGATTGTTATTATCGTAAAATACAACACAATATTTATAAATTGATTTGGCAAGACATAATTTTTCGCGTTGGTGATTATAGCATAAATCTATGTGAAAAAACAACGCTATCTGTGAACTCAAACATAAGGAATTAAAAAAAAAGAGTACTCACGCAGCCATGTCACTCGAAGGAGATCGCCATTATAATCAAAATCTTAAGCTTTATGGGGTATATCGAGTCTGCGTCTGTACAGTTTGCTCATTAAATGGAATCCACATACAGATAATAGTGATATCCTTTTCGCAATGCGCATGTTATTCAATCATTGTACCACCTTCTATTCATTGCTGTTGCTGAGCCGGGTTTTCACCAGCAATCTAGAAGAATAGACGGTTCATGGGTTCTATAGTAACGAAGTATTCAATTAGCCTGTAATTAAAGAATGGAACAATATTTATACCCTACTCGTGAATGGCATACTTGTCATGATTGATGTTATGTCGGCTATCGTAAGCTCTCAAATTGTCAAGCCAAAACAACCTTTGTTTGAGAATGTTGATTGTATCCACCTTCTATTCACTGTTGTTGCTAAGCCGGGCATTCACCAGCAATCTGTAAGAAAATACCGGGTTCTTGAGTTCTATAGTAACAAGGTATTCAATTAGCCTGTAATTGAAGAATGAAGAACAATATTTGGAATCTATCGGTACTCGTGAATTGCATACTTGTCATGATAGATATTATGTCTCGCAATAGTGGTGTCATCTATGTCGTTTCGTTTGCAAGTCATGTTAATGTTTGGAAACATCTGTAAATATGTTCTACTTGATCACACAAATAAGAAAATATATGTCTCCAATTTTTTAATTGACCTTTTGAGACCCAAAATGGAGGTCAAAGGTCAGGCTTCATTAACATAAACATCATTTTCTTCAAATTGTGTCAAATTTGGTATCAAATTGTAGGTAATTTTATAACTAGCAATTAAGTCTATTACATTTTTTCATCCGACCAGCCAGTTTTGAGCAATATGCAAATTAGTCTATTTATGCATAATTACATGCATAATTGTGTCAAGCTTTACTATAATCAGACATAACATATCCATAAACAATATCAATGGCAACTAATCATAAAATATATAAAACATAGGTCATACTAGCCTGACATTGCTGCTACATTCTGGTGACCCTTATGACCTTAAAATTAGGGCAAAGGTCAATTTATATGATGATTAACAACCTGGAAATGGCATCATGTTAGCAAAAACCTCATTTTCTGTGATATTTGACCTTATTTCTAGGTCGATTTTATCAACTTAAAATATGAGAACATGTATTTTTTGGTTGATGGTATCAAGTTAAATATAATCATGTTAGTTACCAACATAGATAAGCTTATATAACGAATAGGTCAAAGGTCAAAGTAAAAGAAAGAGGTTTGGCCAAAGTGTTTGGTTGTGACCTTAGTCTTATTGGGCCGCATTACTTGGAATATTTCATTAAACACTGTTAACGTGTTCTACTTGACCCCACGAACCAGGAAATGTTCGTTTTCATTGACCTATGACCTTTAACTATGGTGAAAAGTCCCAAAAATACATAGTTTCTTGTATTTCCAGATTTTTTAGCGTCATGTTATTTGAACTTTGACCTTATCTTGAGGTCATACGTGTCAACAACAACAACCCCCCCGCTGTAATATCAACGATGTTGATGGAGAGCTGGTCAAAATTGGTAGTCAGATTTTCGTTTCATATTAGTGATCTAGGCAACCTGTGACAGTAGGGGAGACCGGGTATGGAAGTTACACGGGTCAGTTGTTACAGTTCTCAGTGTGCTAAGATGGAACAAGAGAGGATGTGCTAACTGGCATCTATATACAGCCTACACATAGCTGTGATGAACTGCCGGTCATGAGGTTTCTCCGTTGTTTTATTAAAAAGTAAATCAACAACAACCATTTTTTACAGTTCAAAGTAAATTTTTGACAAAAATTGAAATTTGTAATAGCTCTTACAACTAAAGGCACATGGTAATAGTCTGGTATTTCAAATATAGTACATGTATGTCACTAATATACCCCCTAGCCATGCCCTGTAATTCTGCCTAATGACTGTGCTACAGTTGATTTCTGTGTGTAAAATCACCCATGGGGTAGGTTGTTACAACAACCTACCCCATGTTGATGTAACAACTTACCCCAATTACATTACATATGTAAAATTACATTTTCGTCTCAATTTTCAGGTGTTAATATTTTTATTTTTCTATTATTACTTTTGTATATTCTAGAGCTCTACTTGATCTACTGTTAACGATGTCAAGAAACTGGAAAGTTGAAATTAAAGTATGGTATAAGAGATTTACACATTGTCAACTTACCCCGTATGTTTATATGGTAACAACTTACCCCGTATGGTGTAACAACCGGTAAGCACCCGTTATTCCGAAGGTTCGTAATTCCGAAGGATCTTTATTCCGAAGATTCGTTATTCCGAAGGTTCGTCATTCAGAA
>CALNVZ010002761.1:75626-104543 GCA_940671915.1 Paracentrotus lividus
GGAAACCCTCGTTGTGCACACGAAATTGTAATTTAAACGCTGCAGCCTTCTAGCAAAATACCGTTTACACACTCCTTTTTCCTGTACTAAACAGAGCAAGAGTTTGGGGTTTGATGCTATTTTGAAAATAAAGCCTTTCATAAAATGCAACGTTCTAGATATCTCCTCCGTAGTCCAGCGAAGCTCCCCTACTTACACAGAAACGCAGGAATCGCAGAAATAAACGCAACGACCTTGCATACGTTGCACATGGCACCGCAGGCTACGTGATGCACTGCCCCGTAGCCTCGAGCGATTGTGACCGCCGCATTATACATTCAGTTGATACATGCTGTGTGTTTACCGATTACTAACAGACGTGATTTCGATGATAGGCAGAGTCGAAGGTAGCAATATAAGAACTAGACACCTTTGAAGTATCAGTATTATCAGCCACAGTAACAGTGTAGACAGTAACGGAAGTTGTAACAGGACTCATCGCTGGATAACTAAACTGTTGAGTTAAAAAAAGGTGGCATGTTTAATGTATGAAAATTAAATGTAAATTAATGGACATATCATTTTTGGGGCACCCTTTAATTTACGACTTTGCCTGGCTTGAGTTAATAACGACAAAAGAATTTTGAAGAAAATACAGATAATTAGCACACAAAACACCCATATACAAACGCACAACAACACAACACACACACACACCACACACGATTTTGGGGAAAAAACACACAACTTATCTGCCCACACAAACAAAAACCCTACACACACACACAAACAAACACACACAACCCACCCTAAGACAAACTATAATTTTCTCTTTCTGATTTTAAAGGCATTTACAATTGTAGTAGCACTTAATCAATCGATGATGAAATGTTAAATGATAATTTCCTAACAATATTTTGTGTGTGTGTGTGGGTGAGAGAGAGAGAAGAGAGAGAGAGAGAGAGGATCGAGGTGTGTGTGTGTGTTGTGTGTTGTGTGTTGTGTGTAGGTGAGTTGGAGGGTGTGCTGATATGAGTGAGTGTGAGGATGTGTGTGTGTTGTGTGTGGTGTGATACTCACTATTGAAGATGAGTATGTTATGTAACCACCGCAGTTTCAGTAAGTCACACTGGCATCTAGACTGACACCACGACGTGTACTTCTCCAAAATCGTGGCATAGTCAACTAGAAGCTTCACCACAATAGCATCATCGTTCTCGCAAACCCAGCGTATGTTAGTTGCCTTGGGTCGACTCAATTGGCAATGTGGATACAGTATGAAATGGTCATTATTCTTGGTTGTTGACTATGATATCACCAGGGTAACGCTCTTATCGTCACTATTTGAAACACTGAAGCATCCAAATATATCCATGTCCTAAATTTAATGTTTTATTATTATTTATTCAATTTTTTATTTCATTGATTTGTATTAGAAGAAGAATTAGACGTTTTCGGGCAGAAAGACGACAGTCACCTGTCCGAACCGCGAGCACTCTCCACTACTACTTACTACTACTACTACTACTACTAGCTACTACTACCACTACTAACTGGCGTACATGCAGGTAATATAGCCAGCAAGTATATGGGCCACCTGAGCAAATCATGTGCGTGACGTACGATCCGTAGACTGCGTGACCGGTTGAGAGCGGCCATAATGTTGTTCATATGAACTGTATACGAAAATCTATTGTCTAGATGACAAGATGTCGAAATTTTTCTGAAAAAATTGCTGAAAACCATTAAGGTAGTAGGCCTAAAACTACCATTTTTGTACCCTGGGGGCAATCATCAAAGGACTGTGGACATTATTATCCGACAAATTGCTCTCAGCCAATCAGATGCAAGCATTTCAGTAGTTGTAACAACAACCTACCCATGTCGAGTAACAATCCTACCCCCAATTACAGACCACAGTAAGTAATTTGTTCAATTTCTCAGGTGTTAATTATTTTTATAATTTCTATTATTACTTGAATAGTCTATGCTAGAGCTTACTTGATCTACTGTTAACATACCAAAACGGAAAGTTGAAACAAAAGTATGTATAAGAGATTTACACATTGTCAACTTACCCCGTAGTTTACATATTGAACAATTTACCCCGTATGGTGAACAACCTACCCCGTACGGCTAGTGTTTTACAAAAATAATGTCTTCGACTAATTAAGCTGAGTTAATTAGTGTTTACATGTTTTCAAGTTTATGGTGCCTCAGTGTTATAGCCAACAGAATAGGGCTAACACAGACCCAAAATGGAGTGTGTGAGTACTTTCTTAGAAATTATCTGGCCCAAAGGGATTTGTAACGTCATCCCCGGTCTCCCCTACCCTACTACTACTACACTGCTACTACTAACTACTACTACTTGCTACACACCAGATAATTTTTACAAAATTCTTTTATTTTGTAAAATAGCCAACTGTCATAATCTGATTAAATCTATAGACTTTGTGAAATATGCATTAATAAAAATATAATTACATCAGAAAGTATACATTCACGTACTTCACTAAAGCCTTCACCCAAGCATTTTAACAATGTTCTACTGAGTGTTGTACTACAAGCCCCTCCACTCGTCTTTCGTCCTTATATAATTTCCATCTTATCATCAGCCTTCACTGATCGAGCCAGAACGAAATACTTCTAACTGTATGTTCTACTCTCTAGCTCACCTTCAATTCTACTCTCTAATCACATTTCCATCTTCTTTACGTATCTCAATTACAGTATTTTCAGAGTAACACATAGTCCTACATGGTCAACCGTCTAAACCTCATCAACTTGCAAATTGACCCATTGCCAGAATTGAATGAAGAAATATTTTGTAATATCCTCCTAATATCTTTACATTGTTATTAATACAAAAGTTATTAACTCTCATCAGAATAAGTTAGCAGGAAATATTTTAAGACACTGGTATTATATAGCTTGTGAAGGAAGTAAAGAGGTATTTACGAATCTTTTATGAAATATAAAGTATTAAGAAAATGGGACATAATTATTTCAATATCTACTAAACGCCGAAACAAAAGCTGCACCACCAAAACTGCCTTATTTTCCTTTCTGAAAAACCGTTTATACATTTATTTAAACAACAACCGTAGCACGAAACTGCGGCTACTGATGAGCATGTTGTAGCAGGAGTCGCCTCCGCAATTGACAAGTCATCTTTCACCGAATATTTAAATTAATTTATAAGTAATATCACGTTCCATATTTGAACATAATACGAAATTAATTGCATCACTAATAAGCCGAAATGAATTTGCAAAGTTATCATGCACTAAAAACAATCATATTAAAATATAAAAATTATAATGTGTCTAGAAGCTTGCTTATGGTTTAATCACGAAAATTTATAGGGATACCTCCAACTTCTTCGGAAGATTCATGTCGCCAAAGAAAAAAAAGAAAAAAAAAACTTTTATCTATCATGAAGCCACAACTTCATCTGGAAACTTTGATCCACCACATCGATCCTTTAAATCAGGTTCACAGATCTAATTTAGGAGATATCAATCTCCGGGTAAATTAGTGCGGATATGGACACCAGACTGTTCCATTTCTAATTCAGCGCGCAAAAAAATTAGATTATTGTGTCATATATATTCATCTGTCAATATATATTTCATGTCACATGGCAAGAGTAAATGAAACCCAAGTGCTCATAAATTCGGCCTCGGCAATTCAGCAATAATTCCCCCAACCCCCCCATAGAAAACTAGCGTGATCAATCCTTAGACCTTAAAATAACGTCCTGGGAAAATTTGATTCAATCGCATTTAATTCGACGCATTATTCGAAAAACCCGATATTACCGTATAACATATCACCAATTTGTAACGAAAATACACATAAATTGGAAAAGTGCTACAGAACACATGACACACCGGTATGTATTTTACTAGCGCATTATGTCCTCTGCCGTCACAAATGTTTTTGCAAAATAAAAGCTATGCTTCGGTTGATAAGAGTTTCCCCTCCGCCCTACCCCCAGGCCCCTCCAATCAGCTCAGTTGGACACAAATTGAGGCCGTCGTTAGTAAAGTAACGTTAAGTCAAAATAAAGACATAATTCTGCGAAATACTTAGTACGACTACTGTCCTCTGAGAGAGAGAGGGTGTGCACACGACGAGATCTTTCAAATAGTACAGGTTACAGATTATTATGTACTTCGTGATGGGTCTATTTGCTACATAACATGTGTTTCTTTTTTCATTTACGTGGTGTTATATTCCATTCATGACCAGATATATCGGACCTTTTGGTAATCTGAATAGGAGACTTCCCCTTCATTCCTCAAACGAAGGCCCTTTTCAAATGAAATTTTAGGAGTTTAGGGCGAGTGACCATAAAATTTTCACAGTTGAATAGCATGCCATGTTTTCATCCCCTAGATGGATTCATTAAAACTCATTTGTACATGATTATGCCTCGCGGCTATAACGAATTAGAAAACAACAAGAAAGAACTAACAAAACCAATAATACAACAATCATACCACGAAACAAAACAACACAGACAGAAGGTGTGTGGCCGGTACAGTTCAAAATTATTTCTGTAGTAGGCCTCCCCTCTGGTGGACGGATCTACAGCAATGTTAGCTAAGTGAGAACAAGAATACTAAATTTCATGATTAAAAGTTGTTACAAAAATAATTTATGTGACTAATTCCATATTTGTAAACTAGGCATTACTAATACTACACCATACATCTTAACGAATATTCACAACCAATGTATACATTTGTGTTGGATAAAATTTCCGCCTTCCTGATATTTGCGGCGCCCTAACTTCCTCAGTGCAACAGCCACAAAAGATTTGTTTCCTCTGCGCTTTGTGAGTTATTTTTTGCAGTGGTTTACTAACCAATTTACCTTCTACTACACAGGCTTCTCTATTGATGCTTATCCAGAAGTATACTACCCTCGCCACTTCACTGCACGCACACAACCAAAACTTAAGTGGAATGATATTTGGACTTTATAATTTATTTTTGTTAATTAGTTGATAGACTGATTTATTTCTTTATTCTATTTTTATAAATGATTTAATTATCATTAAGGGGGGGGAGGGGATGGTGATGTGATCACTTGTCAATAATAATGGATAATACACTACTTATATTATTAAACAAAAAACTAGTAAACGTATTTACTTCATGATTTAATCTAGTGATTATATTATCTTAGATAGATTTCATATCCCACCTGAGAGTGGTAACTTATTCAGGCAATTTATATTGAGTTCTACTATCCCACTATGTTTTATTCTTTACTAGTAGTCTATTTACATACGATAGTCTACATTCAACTTCGAAGATATGGCTCTTCAATCTCGATAATATCTGGTCGTAACTGCTGCTTGCTCTTATCTCTGTAAAATGTACATTGTGTCTGTTGTTCGCTGTGAATCCCATATATGTCGTTGATAAATAACTAGCCACGTCATTGATGATCAAGATTCTCTCATGTTCCAGAGATGATAATGTCGACTCTCAAGTAAGATAGCAGTTTCAATGTCTTGTCTCAACATGTTGCGCCTCGGTTTGTTAGACCACTCTATAGAGTACTTATTTAATCTGGTAAAAACATCAATAAATAAATATGCATATGGTTGTATGAAATTCCCTCCTTTATGCCTTAGATCTATTTTCCGGTATAATAATAATTTTCAATGATTAATCACAGAGAGTCGTAACATATGCCTTTTATGTTGTGAAATAGATACGTTCATAGTGCATTCCGCAATTCAAAGTATTTCTTCGATACTTTAAAATTAATGTCGAAATCCTAATCCTGAAATAAAATTGGTTTGTTAAAAAGTGGAAGCAGGGATAATAAGTGAGCGAGAGCTAATAAGTGAGAACGATCGAATGGAGAGTTCAATAAGAAGAGAAAACATAAGTGTAATATCATAATATATTCGCTATTCATTCAGTATAAGCAGTCCACCGTAGCGATGCTCTCCACGTGAATTTCATGGTGAGCGTGACTCGTAGATTCAGCGGGTTGAGCGCTACACCAAACTGATTCAATTATGTTCATTTTTATGATATTATATTATTTATATACGTATAGATCGTCACTGCTAAATCGAAAACATATGTTTATATAGAATTAGTATGAGACAGTTGGGGCAAGTAAGGCGGACACCAGGGACAACACGGAACTTTTCTCAATAGTTCCTTGTACATCAAAAGTATTCTCTCTATCTGTATACAAAATAATATTGCGAGTAAATGAGGTCATGACTGCGCACCAATTATATCCACTAAACGTTTACATCGAAAACTCAAAATACCTACAAAGAATTGTCGCCATTCAAAATAATTATACCCCCTCTTATCGTAGATCATGCTGCTCTTGTAGGCAAAACTTGAACCAATGCCCTGATGAGGAGCAAAAATGACAATAGTATATGATCGTGAACTGTACACCTCGGGAGCAATTGTTAGCTCCATCCTTACTGAGACTCTCCAAAAGTACACCTTTTATTTTCCAAGCTTTATATAAAATTGCAAATCAGTCCCAGAGTTTATTTTATTTATCCTTACGTAAGAACGTAGCCCCGATAATTAGGGTAACCATTTTGCCTCCCAACAAAATCCCAATGCACGATCAATTTGCCCCACTGATGGCAAATTCAGACCTTTCATCACTGCTGTCAGCTTCAGTTTGTGCCAAGGAAGAATAGTGAAATAGAATAGTAGCATTATTGACTCTGATTTGTCTATCAAACTTCCTTAATTAAGAAACACGTCAAGGCCCAAATGTTCAATATTTTTTATAATCGCTCCCTATCTGGAACGCTTCAAAGCAACCACGGTGGAGTACGTATGTTCACGATTTTGCAAACTATCGCTCCACTAGTATGTCTATACTTTGTACAAGGACATTGCTAAAAATAAAAAAAAAAAAAAAAAATATCAAAACAAAGCCACTCTCGAAGATAGCGAAGAGATATAGAGACAAGTCACAACAAAGTCAATAATGATAGGGTCAAAAGAGGCAGTATATATAATAAATAAGGGAAGAAATTACAGTGTGAACTAGGAGAGGAGGACGAATGCGAACAGGGAGGAGAATCAAGAACAGCAGACAGGACAGTAGTGCACTAAAAGGGCCAAAATCGAGGAGCGCCATAAAGAACCGAAGCCCAAAACAAAAACACCACCATAAGAATTAAAAAAGCATTGTAAGTGTGATCAACGGCTAGTCAAGATACTGAATGAGCAGAAAGGCGACCCCCAGGTCACGATGTAAAGCGCAACCGCCCACCAGTGAGCGACGTGTATTAGAGACAGGAGCACAGGAGTGCTGACCAGCGAGGCAACAACCGACAAAAAACGCGACGAGAGAAGGATCTCAAGAACGGACAACGGAAAAAGACGCAATAAGAAGTAAACGGGCAAAGGATAAAGAATCACACACTCCAGAAACGCCATAATCCAAAGGGCTGTCAAGAAAAGGCCCGCAGGTACAAATCACAAAACCAAGCGACAATAAATATAATTAATTCTTCAGAACATAGCCACGAACCTGCATACGATATACGTATCCTCAGATGCGCACCTCAAACTTCACAACAAAACGAATCTCAGCCCAAGACAGAGAAAAAACAAACTAAAAACAAACATCCTGACTGCAACTAATCATTAAAAAGCTCACCGACTCGTGCGGATATACCTATCACATGCAACGCATAAATACATGTGAACCGCTCGCAAAACTACAAACACAATCTACAACACAATAAAACAAAAAACAAACAACCTCACACCCATCAACTGCCAAAGATCCCCATCCGAAATCATAACACGCCATATGAAAATCATGCAATCTCATCTCCAACGGATAATCTCAACGAACACATACCATCCACTCAAAGTCTCAAAGCAGGACAATATCAGCCAGCTAAATAACCCTCCATATCCAACCAACCGCCCTCAAAAACGCCAAAACAAATCGCACAGATACGAATTACAAAAAGAAATAGCCCCATATCAATACTAATCAACAAAACAAACAAGTTCGACGCTAAATCGAAAAGAATCACCCCAGATGCCCCAGCAACAAAAATCAAATCAAAAAACAATTATACACAAATCCCAAATCGAATATCAACAAAACCAAAACACAAAAATCAACACAATTCTCAACCCCCTCAGAAAAAAAAAAACTACGCCCAAAATAACCACAACAAAAACCCAGCACTCCAATGAAAAAGCAATACGTACTAAAAAAAAAAGTACAACATAAACTCACATGAATAATAAAAAAACAAAAACAAAAAAATGACTCACAAAAAGTAAAAAACCAATCCCACCGCGCAATATATACGCCACTCAATACACCAGAAACCACATCAAAAAATATAACCACAAACATAACACAAAATAAAAGAAAACTAAAAAACGCCAAAATATCCCCAACGCCACGCAAACATCCTAAAAACACAACCCGGAACCCCCCCCGCCCAACCCTACACGACCACGCACTGCACCTCCTACCTAACCCACTCAGCCCACCACAAACCCAACAATGCAACCATCCAACAGCAAAACAACAAAATCCCGCCACTACCAGATATAAACGAACAAATAAAACAAAATGATCATGAAACCACTACACTAAACTCAACAAAAAACTTACAACCAATCACAAAATTATATAACACATTCAAATCACTCATCCCCCAATCTCGCTCGACAAACCGAAACACAACCAGAAAAAAAAATAACTATAACAAAAATAAAAAAAAAAAACAAACAATGGACTCCCAAACAAAAACACGCACAAAACAACAAACATCCTCCCGTATCCTCAAGAATAACTAATCCTCAATAACCAATCCGATCAGTATAAACAAACCCACCACCAACCCAAAAATAAACCAAAAACTACCGTAACACCCACCAACCCAGCAAAACAACCAAAACACTCAACACGCTCACGAAACACAAAAATAATACGCACTCCCAACAACTTACTTATTACACACGAAACTATCCGAATAAAAAAAATCAAAGACAAAAAAAAAAACCAAAAAAATACTACCACACCGAAATAAATCCCACCCCAAAATACCAAAAAAAAACCGAAACCGAATAAAAAATCTACAACAAAATTAATCAAATCTGAACAAATACAAAATACAAAAAAAAATAAAACGTCACACAGTAGAGAGAGAAGACAACCATATAGAGTTGTGCACAAAAATATTGGAAAAATCGGCTCTCTTTTTTTTCATTCTATGATTAGAACAAACTTTATTTATTTACTAATCGAGCAATATAAACATTATGACTATTCATTAATTATTATAACTAATGTAACAAAGAAAATAACAAAATGCGAAAAGTAATTTTTTATTCTCAACTTATAGAGATATGAACAGAAAAAAAGTAATGGGATCTTTAAAGTATCACAAGAAGTAGATTATCCGACAATAGGAATGCGAGAAATACAGAATATCATCCAAAAATTGCAATCAAAATAATCAATATAAATCTCATTCGATTAGTTCGCCGATTTTAGCCTCAAACCCTAACTGCTAGGACAAATATCAACATACCTAATTACATAAGATGATCTACAAATGCTAAACAATACGAACTCATCACCCTCTCTATGTCATTGGCGGCTGCAAATTCTGAAACTTTCCCATATAGTTACTGGTGTATGTGTGCATCCAACCTCTCACTGGATAGACATAACTACGTATCTGCATGGGGTTAATTCCCTTAAGCTTGAAGCGACCATAATCAAACGAAAAGAGAACAAAAAAGATTTCCACTCTCCTCAAAGATCAAAATCAGTAAATAAATTATTTGTTTTTCTACATTGTATATTTACTTATAAAACTATAATAATTGAAAACATGTAGCTGGATTAGTTTAACCTATAAATTGATCATGTACAACGTTATAAGATGGAAACAAAAAAACCAAAACACCAAAAGCAAACTAAAAACAAACAAAACAATATATCAAACAAATCGCTCTTCAACGATGCATACTATTTTGCACAACTGCAATCATCGCTGCGAAATATTCGACTAAACATCACATGAGAGGAACGACCGAATCACGAATCGTTTGCGATACACACGTATAAAATAAACGCTACATCTAGCCGCAACGCGCTCATACACACGAAAAACATTTAAGAGAACTCTTATCGGCATACACACAGTCAGCACGAGAACAACTACTAGCTATTGGTAGTTAACAGATATTGCAGTTTCTTATCACTCTATATCATCTTGCTTTAACAATAATCTAAAAAAAACTAAATATGTAATTCTCACATAAAACCTTTAAATACTGGTCAAAAGAAATAAAAAACAATGCTAACAACACATCAATGTAACGAATTATTTCAATTGCGATATTACACTAACCTCGCAGCGACGATAGACATATGTATAGATCGATAATGAGACACTTACCAAGTGACGGTTCCGACATCAAAGATAAAATAATATATTTTCGGAACAGTCAAAGACAGAGCACATAGAATCCATGACCCAACATACAAAAGTCAAGATTGTAGATAATGGTGTGACTGCAGCATTAGGAAACTTAAGGGACTGAGCATATGCAAGCCATGCTGAAATCTGTCTCAAATTTGTTATCTCAAAGTAGTTTAGCTTAGAAAGTGCAATAAACTCTGCACAGGATCGAAAGAGGGTGGCTCGCAATCTCTCAACTTCGACGGAAAAACAAAATGAGACAAAGATTATGCCGCGCCATGGAAATAATACTAGCTGTCTTTACACGACGAACGAGAACGTTGTGCAACGTATGCCAACAAAAGGTACTGGTACTCTCTATAGAGCACGACAAACAAGACGGATTAGTCTCAGCATTCGTATCATGATATGTAATAACATAATTGATCCTTCTAGCCCTCCTGCGAAAACTCCGGTCGCACGGAGACAGCAGAGGAATGACATGAAATGATGCGATGACAATGCCAATGTCGATGGTGCCAACAATCTGATCTCCACTTATCTGCTTCTCCTCAAGACCGCCGATGATATAATCCAAAAAAAAGAATTGCATCAACATAAAAGAAAGATGGTAACAATGCCGTTGCAAGAAATCATATGCAAGCGGGAACTGTCGAGACACATTACTCATATCTAGGAAAAAAAAATCAATGACTTAAAGATGACCAGAAAAGAAGGAGGGAACGAAAACATATTGCTCCGCGGCATGTGCTGAATAACTTAGAAATCTATATCGTCTTACACGAAAATTAGGTTAGAACAGAACTCCCTTATACTGGCTGCACTCGTACGGGCCACTTTCAAAAGAGAAGATATTTCTTTGTGGAATTAGAAATCTTCAGACAATACTCAATCAATAACATTTTCTGATACAAGTTTCAACCGTGAGCAAACCGAGCCAATAGATCCACACTGACGTAAGTCACTTGTGCGATGGCAAGACAGCAAAAGAAATTCATCTAACTACATATTTTGAACAAGCTATTAAATCAAAATTACTATCGAATTTGGGCAGGTTATGTGCGAGCTCACTAAACTACTAAGTACAATTATACCAGTTACAATTAATTTTCACCCATATATATCATCAACGGTAACGGTATCGTCAATTTTACGGCTCATCGTCACGGAAGAATAATCGAGAACGTAGTAGTTATACAAAATATGGACACCGTATCTCTCTCCGCAAGATAGAAATCAATTTATGTTAACCCATATCTCATCATACACAAATCTCATGTTCAACGGTGGCCTCGCTCAGTTAGAAATTACTACCCCAGACTACGGATTTTAAAGACAATTTACTATTACGACAAATATAATATCAGATAATCTTATATCTAATTATATAGCCTCGAATTTGGCCGACGTCATACACGTTTCATGTCAAAAACTTGAATATGCGCTGACACTCTATATAAGCAAAATATAGTAAGCCCAATTACGTTACAAATTTCGCTACTCATCTGTACTAGTCGACCATGAATTCCATTCGAAGGCACATATTAAGAGCAGATAATCAAGAAACATCTCATAAACGAACACTAGCTGAACCATGTGAAATTTCTTTTGTGCGCCGATACTCTCACGAAATAGTGCATGCCTATGTCTTCAATTCATAAATCTAATAGTACTCCGTGAATGAAACTGCATCTCTCGTACTCTCACTATCGCAGAGAATCCAAACCCTAAATAACCACACAACAATACACCTATCTCCGATGACGCATCCTAACACATTTCTTCTAGAAGCTATTAATACAAATAAGAAACGAATAACAAGTGTGGCATGGTTGCTAAAATGTAATCAAAAACAAGTATAGACCTGCCAATATCCAAAATAGTATCAATACAGTATCACTATAGCGATGTAATTAAGATTCCAAAGCTAGGCCCTACGTCATATATACTATAAGTACAAATATTTCATACTACAGAAAAAGAGCTCTACGCGAGGAACCATTCCAAGGACTGAGTACGCTATTTGCGATGCCCTTTCATACAAAGAATGTTCCTCTATTCAGAAGTCTAAAAAGATAAACTATCCAATGCGTATGTTCTATTATCTCTAATCAGAGATAGAGGCTTTCGTTATCATTGCGTGCTTATCAATATACAATAGAAATGGTTCTTCAGCAATATGCTATAAAAAATACAATATCAAAAATGAATTACGATTTCCGAAGGATAGTACCGTTTACATCTATTATGACTATTCATTCCGTCACACGACTCGCCATTAGCATCTAATTTCATACAAAACAGAATCTCTCCTCACTATACAAAAGTTAATAACCCATGAACACTATACCAAAGGTTACGCTCAGTCAAATAACGTCTCATTGAAATGCTTATTCGATAATTGCACACCTAACTCTGCATACTAAAAGATTATCTTCCTTAATTTGGTAAGAAAGTTATATAAACAAGCCTCGAATCACGATTACAATCAACAAGGCGCTCTACGTTCGATGCGTATTTATGAATAGTCTTTTCGCATAAGTGTCTATTCATACAAAGAATGTTCTTTCAGAAGTTAATAAGATTGGAACATTCCAAAGGTACGTTTCGTACTCAATGAATGCTTTTCGTTGCTCTATTCATACAAGAATGTTCTTCAGATAGTTTTAAAAACGTCAACTCTCATTGAAATACCCTCACTAACGGTACAGTCTGTCCTCACCTTGAATGCTTTTTCGACCATTGCTCAACTCATATCAATAAACACACAGTAATGGTCTCTCTTCAGACAAGCACTTATGAACAAGTCATCTCAACGTCCATGAAATTCCAAGACGTACGTTCGCTCTAATCGCAAATGCCTTCTCTATACGATTAGCCTCTAACATCATACCAGACTGATAATCACTCTTAAAGAGAGTTACAGATATAGAAAAACCAAGAGACAATGAACAATTCCAAGGTACGTTAGCGTGCCAACGCTATCATGTAATGATATATTCAAACTCAGAGCTGCTCTTGGTACCATTACACAACAACAAAAAGTATCTTCAAAAAGTTTAAAAAAGCAGTCAAGCTGCCGATAACTGATTCCGAAGCCGCTCACTCGCTATCAAGCACAACGCCATCTGAAGTGCTGAATACTATTTGTTGCTCTGTATGCATAACAACAAGAAAATGTGCGTATTACAGAAGTTGATAAAAGATAGAACTAAGTCCAATACAGTTGCTATCTTAATGAACTAGTCTATGGTATTCGTGTCTCATAATTCCAGGTACACACACAGAAAATGTTCTACCACACCAGAAAGAGATTAATAAGAAATATCACAATGAACCAATTACCACACGTTAAACAGTTCCAGATATCCATGATACGCCATGTTTCTCCATAAGCTCTTATTCAATAACAAAGTATGTTCTATAATACAGTAAGTGTTCATACTAGAAGATCCCTATATGAAATTACAAAATCGCGCTGACGATTCATCTTATGAATGCTCTATGTCAAAAGTTGCTCTTGATATTACATATGTACAGAAAGGCAATATACACTAAATAGAATAGAATCGCTCATAACTTTCAACATCGTTAGAAAAAGAAAATGAACTATATACCTGAAATCGAAATAAGGTAGACGATTCTGTCCCCTGCCTCAAATGACATTATCTATCGAGTTACTCAATATTAATCATACATAAGTAATGTGTTACAACCTAACTTCACTAAAACTCTACAACGTTTGGGAAAATTACAACAGGAACATAAGGCCCTCAAACCGATGAAACAATAACAGCACAGAAGCATACTTTCGGTCGCTATATTACTCAAATATATTACTTTTTACAAAACACATATAGATTCAGAGAATAGACTATGAAGTAAGTAAGAGTAATAACGAATCTAGATAAGCAACTGAGAATATACAAACATCCGATAATTATCATGTGTTTGCAGCCAAGGAGCTCTTGCCAACCGAGACCTTTTAACTCCATATAATTAGTTCCACTAATAAATAAATACCAAACAACTCTCAATCAAAACAAAGCAAAGTTCTGTCTAGAATACTATTAGAAGAGACAAAACGAGACCTGGGATCCAAAAAAGATGATCGTAACAAGTTATTATTTATCTCAAATTGTAGATATCGATATCAGCTTAAATTTAAAAGCTTAAATACTAACATATAAAAAACTAAAAATAAATGAAAAAAAAAATAATGCACTCATAATGACTCAAATTGAATCATAACATAAGCAATAGGCTGAAATAAGGTTTGGGAATTCCGGTACAGAAGAACAAACGCTCCATTATTTGAAATCGTCCACTCTATCAATTCTCCATGTAAACAAGAGGTTTCAGAGTCGTTACAATTGGCACCCATCCAAGCTATCCGTATAACAAACTGACCAGAGATGCTATATCGATAAACACAATAATAACTTGATACATTTAAATAGATCTTCTATAATGCAAACGCTCATAATCCTCGTCAACACCATAGAAGAGACAAATTAACAACATCAATTAACCATCACCAACATTAAAACTACATAATAATAATAATGAGGAATAAAACATGAACACATATGAGACCTCTAGACTTCACTAATTTGAATATTACAGATCTATTCCACTATCGTGCTCTATATGCATAAAATGGGCAAAGATGATACATAAATGAACTAGCTTAAAATATTATTATTTTTCTTCATATATAATGACTATTATTTTTATGCTCAGTCATAGTGGACATATCACCCTCAATATAAAAATGTATAGAGAAAATACATAGAACACTGTGTCATTAAATCATCAGTCCTCTATTTAAGAGATGTACATAAAAGTGCAATGTTAGTTATAACTTTCATGATACCTCACCATATAAATTCTTTTCATGGACACACTGCTCGCTGTAGAAAACTACGGTACTCGATATAGGCCTCATAGCGCTCTGAACTTATTAAACAAGATCCATCTTATTCAATAAAGTGATACATTTCTGAGAAGAAGTTAAAAATGACAAGGCATTTCTCTATCTACTCTCTCCTATCTATATACTTTCTTTGTAAACAATATCCCTATCTTCAAAACATACACACTTATATTTTATACTTCTATGATGCAACACAATCACCCATATGTCTTTGCACCTATCTAACAAAACGTATTGACTAATAATAATTTACAGGTAAATCATTATTCTGGAATACATAATATATATCTAACAATTATTATAAGAGACGGAGAGCCTAGCACAAATGCCCTCGAACACATATACTCTCCATCTGTCTTCTTTCTTTCTATCCTTATATCTCTGATATACTATGCTAATCAGCGTCCCTCTTATTATTTATTTCCTATGCTTCTCCTACTCCCAACAAATCTCTCTTCATCTACCGCTTTTAACGATCCCTTTCCTCTCCTAGTAACCTCTTTTCTTTACCTCTTTTACTAGTAAGCATCAAACGTAGCCTCAAATTAATTAAGAAAACAATAACAATTCAAGCGGGAAGTGTCACCTATATCATCGTTCCATGTCTCCTAATAAAGGAACACAACTAATTGATAAAAATAAAAGCCTTATATCGGTTATTACATATGCGCGACTTACCTTGTTCCTAGATGTGCTTATCGTGATATATAACACCCATCGTAATCAACTACGACTGAAATAAAAAAAAAAATAAATATAAATATAATATTACAATAGTTCTACCAGTTATGCATATACCCATATCCAGCTCATTAGTATACTATGGCTTACCTATTACTCGTCCTGTAAAAAATAGAAAGACCCTACTCAATTGCTATATAATTACTACAATTTATTGAAGTCTCGAAGCTTCTCTTATAAGTGAATTAATATATACAACAATTATAATAAAAACAATACACTAACACACCAAACTTCGCAGCACCTTGGATTGGAACAACTCTGAATACATGCAAAATAAAAACGAATATCTAAGAACTTTTTCGCGAAGAAAAAATATCACCACTCCACCTCTTTACATCGCAATTTATCTATTAGCGCTAAAACAACGTTACTTATGATACAGATATGTTTCAAAGTTATGGATTTTCATGTCTGAGATTATAGATATGGTTACTTTTGTTTTTTTAAAGCATAATAATCGCAATACATTCAAAGTATAAAGTTCTGAATACTTGATGTTATCAACGAGGCTTTCTTGTTATTTTTCTTTATATCCAAGTCTACTCCTATTTACAAATCTTGGCATTAAAAGAACGTAATGGTCACTCTCTTCATATTTTTTACTTTTTTCTTTTCCGGTAAAGTGATATAAATTATTTTAAAAAACACAAACAACAACAACAACAACAAGAATAAAAACTTGAGGCTCTGGTATCTCACTTTGCGGAGACGTCTCCGCGATAGAATAAAAAATTTTTGTTTTCGCGACGGACAGAATGTATTAAAAAACGTCTCCAATATCGCCACAATCTAATGAAAAAAATCCGTCTCCGAGATTTTAGGAGACGTCTCGAGACGTCTCGGATACGTCTCTATATTATTTATCCGTCGCGGAGACGAAATTTCTATTCTGTCGCGGGGAACGTCTCCGCGAAGTGAGATACCACCCTAATTTTCATGTCTGAGGTTATAGATGTTGTTACCTTTTTGTTTTTGTAAAGCATTATAATTGAGAAATACATTCAAAAGTTCCTGAAGTTATGAATGCTTGAGCTAAGGGTGCTATCTCACTTCGCGGAGACTTCTCCGGCGACAGAATAGAAATCTTGTTCTTCCGCGACGGATAAATATAAATAGTATTAGAGACGTCTCCGAGACGTCTCCTGAATTTCGGAGACGGATTTTTTCCATAAATTGTCGCGGAGACGTCTTGGAGACGTCTCTAATACTATTTATCCGTCGCGGAGACGAAATTTCTTTCATGTCGCGGAGACGTCTCCGCGAATTGAGAAAGCACCCTTATCGACGAGGCTATAATCTTTGCTGTTTTTCTTTATTTCCAAGTCTACTCCTATTTACAATTTTGGCATTAAAGGAACCTAATGTTCACTCTCTTCATATATATTTTGTAGCATAATGCCCCCTGAAAAATTGTGTCTAATCAGGCTAGCTCCATGGTTCAGAGGTTTCTGATTATGTTTTAATTATGTTTACAGGAAGCAACAAACTCCGGGACAATTGTAATGTTCTCTATGTAATTTGCAGGGGCCACGGAGCCTGGGAGGGCTTCGTCAGCGAACGTGTACAAAAACAGAAAAATGACCATACATTTGTGATTTTTTTTTAGTCTGTTCAGCCCCCCCTCCCCCCACTCCCCTCCCACTTGCCGCTCAGCCCCTCCACTTCCAAAAACGCTCCGCGGCCCCTGATTGGTTATTTAATAGCTTGGTGTTGATTCAGCGGAAATCTGCTTTACCGAGTTCCTACGGGAGTTACTTTAACGGAAACAGGGGCAATTGTAACAGCTTGTTACAATCGCCCCTGGCAGAGGTGACCATATTTGGAGAGATTTTTTTCTATCTTAGCTTCGGTATTCGTCGTTGAAACTTTAGGAAAATATGGCCTAAGAACATAATTTCTAAATATACAAAAATGACAGCCGTAGCTCATCCACATATTTGTCCAGAAGAAAAACAATGGGTAATATGAAATATTACTTTTATGCTCAAAAAACGGTTTTTCCGCTGTAGAAAGTTCCACGAACCGTTAAATCTGCGAACACTTATACAGCATGTTGAGCGATTAAATGCGCATGTTCTCTACAAATTTTAAGTTTATAGCGTGTTTCTGCTAGGAATGGGAGCTTCTGTTACAATTGCCCCGTGTTACATTTGTCCACGGTCTCCCCTACTCCATTATCTTAATTCATCTTCCATGCCTCTGTTTTTTTCTTACTTCACCTCCTCTTTCTCTGTCCCCTACGTTCTACCTTTTATTGTTTGCACATGTAGTTGTATGTTAATATTTTTAGCTGATGATCACTCGATATTTTAGATGTTTTATGTTGTTTTAAAACTTGTAATTTTGAAATGTATCAGTCCTTGGACTGCTTTTTCAGTATTTTTTAATAAAACGAATTGAATTGAATTGAATTGAAAATAAAGAAATCGGAAAAAGAAGCTTTAAATGAAAGATTTTTTTCTTTCTTTTGTTTTTGTTGTTGTTGTTTTTGTTTTGTTATTAATCTTTTTTTTTTCTAAAGAAATAATGATCACATCTTTTGCAGTGCAATTTTCCTCTCCATATTAGTATATGTAAACATAAAACGCACTTATGTTTTTGAGTCAAAATTATGTACGAATTAATTTGGAAACATGCATTTTTCATTCATCAGGCCATCACAAATGCATTAGGTGAACTCATTTATTATGGCTTATTTAAAGTCTTTCATTCAAACGAATACAACGAATGATTCATGATAATGTACACGAGGGACAGTAGATTACGTAAGATCAAAGAATGTAGTAGGTTCTTATGGTCCAAGGCACATTCCTTTTGTGTGCGAAAGTTTGGTTAGGATGGTATCTCACTTCGCGGAGACGTCTCCGGGACAGAATAGAAAATTTCGCCTCTGCGACGTATAAACAGTATTAGAGACGTCTCCAATATCGCGGAGACGTCTCCGTGACGTCTCCGCGACAATTTATTTTTAAAAATCCGTCTCCAAAATTCAGGAGACGTCTCCGAGACGCCTCCGAGATATTGGAGACGTCTCTAATACTTTTTATCCGTCACGGAGACGAAATTTTCTATTTTGTCGCGGAGACGTCTCCGCTACGGAATCGTTTGCGCCACTAGAGACGTCTCTGAAACTTGGGAACTTAGGAAACTTTGGAAAATGAGTTATGGCAAAGCCATGCTGACAAATCCGTCTCAAATTTGTTTCAAAGTAGTTTCCGCGAAGTGAGATACCACCCTTAATGCTGATTAGAAATGTAATCTTAATTTCTGGAAAAGGTTAGATATTTTTAAGGGATGTATTATAGAATAGTACAGAACATTATTTGACAAGCGATACCGTTATGACTCTGCATGTACATTACACTAAGGGTGGTATCGAATAGACACCCGGAGACTATAGACGTATCCGATATTGTTTCCATCCCGGAGACGTCTAAGAGATTATAATACTTTGGGGGAGGAAACCTTAAGAAACATTAGTTGATAATTCCCCCCCCCAGTTTAAATTTGTTGTATTGCAGAATCACAATAAAAACGTAATGTTTACTTGGTCGGGGCTACCTATTCCAACATATCAGCAAAAGAAAGGAAGGAACAGAATGATGTTGAAATACATGATTCGAATTTAAACACAATGTTCAATGTTGAAAACCTGAGCAGAAATAAATGCTAGTCAATTCGGTCTTTTCCCCCCATCACAGGAACGAAGCTCATTTTTTATTCATTGACAAAAACACAACATCGCATGTCCCCGCCTCCTTAATGAATAATATGAATAATACATGAACGAAAACAAAGATGACGGTCCAGGTTGGGCGGAGCTTCCAATTTTGAGCATGTGATTGGACAATGTATAGGTTTTTCGTTCGATGATTCGGTGGACCGTTCAAAACGCAGGAACACTATTTGCACAGTACGGATATGACCAGCGTGGCGCTAGTGTGGCAAAACAGACAAAGCTCAGACAATAGCATGAGCACGTTATATTATGGTCCGTGAACACTGTACGAAAGCCAAGCACGTAATATTACGTGGTCCGCAGCCAAGTGGTTAATCAGGTTGCAGTTGCCTTTTTCCTTTTTTTTTTTTTTTTTTTTTTTTTTTTTATTCCATCCCGATTTTTTCACAATTCGAAATTTGCATTTTTTTTTTTAAATGCGGTGTGTTCATCCTGGGGTAAACATATACCACACAAAAATGGTACAAGATAAAGTGGAAGGAGTTACTCTTTCAGAATATGTATAATAATTTGAGGTTCATAAATTGGTTTTCTTTTCTCAAACGGAACGACAAAATTTTCTTCCGATAAGTGACCGATGAGCAAAAAGGCTCAGTGGAACGGGATATGAATGTATCAGCTGCATACGCCTACCTGTTAAACAATATGATTTCAGGATTCCACATTTCAGAAGAAGAGACACGTATGATAGAGAAGGTTTCATAATCAAACGGCTCCCACACCAAACGAGAGTCAGTCCAAGCCTTAAATAAAGTGTCGGTAATAAATTCCTCAAGGTAAAATAATGATATAAAACATTATTCATGTATAATCATTCAAAAAAAATCAAATATATACTTTTATACTGAATGCTGTAGCACATCAAATACCTAGGGTGCACTACTCATGGTCGACATCGACCGAAGGATGCCGACACTCTAAAAACTGAAGTGATAATTTATGGGTGCTCGTATAGGGTACATGCAGGTAATATGGGCCACCTGAAGCAAATCATGTCGTGACCGTCGACCGGTGACCGGTGACCGGTGTGAGCGCCATAATGTTGTTCATATGAACTAAACACAAAACAAAAAGAAAGTTCCCCCTATTTCAGATATCAATAATTTTTTAACCAGGAAGAATTTTAAAAATTTAATTATATGTCCATGTAGGGAATTTAATTAGCTACCATAGGACCGAATTTTAGTACAAATCATTAAGTCATGCTTCAGTGATTAATGGTTGAATGCAAAAATGTCATTTTTTGAAGTTCACAAGCCTAAAATCACAACTTTGATTCAATGATATCGGACCCATTTTCAGATTTTAAACAATTTACACGTCAAAATGTATGCAAAACCTGCTTTCCAACGTACGGAAACAAAATTTGCGTCAAATTTCACGGTTGAGTGAGCATGCAGCAAAAAATGCCCAAACCTGCCATTTTTACTTCTTTGCCCTGGTATAATCGATCAAATGTGAGGGAATTCCTGTTTTCGAAGTGTATGCAACCAATATCCATCCATTCACGGTTGAATGAACCCATCAATCAACCCCAAAATAGGCCATTTTAGAATTACGAAGAGTCATTGAAGTAATTTTATGCACTAGAAAGCATCTCAATAACATTTTTTGGGTTTATTTATATTCTTTGGGCACGTGCCAATGATCCTATGGCATTTATTCAAAAAATCATGCTTCAGTGAGCACGTGAGACTGGAAAAGCCATTTTCTCACGTACGGACTAAAATTCAAATTCTTACTTTGATTGAATATAACAATTCTTTTCGGGGAGTACTTTTGATTTTATTTTCATAAATATCCCGATGTTTCACGCCTCGGTGGGCACAAGAAACAAGAAAATCATGAAAATGAGAAGAAAGTTTGGGGCTTCGTCATGGTTCAGTGACTTTTCGAATACGTAATTTGAATCAAGATCACGTTAGTTGGAGATCACTTGAAGCTGTGTGCCAAGTTTCGTGACATAACTCACTGTAGAATTAACAATAATCATCAATAAAATTGGCTGAATTTCACGTTTGTCAGGTATCGATTTCCTCCTCCATTTATTTTATGTACAGAGGTTTAACAAAAGTTTAACGAAAGTGAAATTTGGCATATTTCAGTTGTCAGTTTTTGTCCATTTGACTGTGAATTATTGTATGAAACTTTGCACATAGCTTCAACTGGTCTCCAACTAACATGATCGTTACTCAAATTACGTATTCGAAAAGTCATTGAACCATGACGAAGCCCCAAACTTTCTTCTCATTTTCATGATTTTCTTGTATCTTGTGCCCACCGAGGCGTGAAACATCGGGATTTTTGTGAAAATAAAATCAAACGTACTCCCCAACAATAATTGTTGTATTCAATCAAAGTAAGAATTTGAATTTTAGTCCGTTCGTGAGAAAATGGCTTTTCCAGTCTCAAGTGCTCACTGAAGCATGAATTTTTTAATAAATGCCATAGGATCATTGACACGTGCCCAAAGAATATAAATACAACCTAAAAATGTTATTGAGATGATTTCTAGTGCATAAAATTACTTCAATGACTCTTCGTAATTCTAAAATGGCCTATTTTTGGGTTGATTGATGGGTTCATTCAACCGTGAATGGATGGATATTGGTTGCATACACTTCCAAAACAGGAATTCCCTCACATTTGATCGATTATACCATGGCAAAGAAGTAAGAATAGCAGTTTGGGCAATTTTTGCTGCATGCTCACTCAACCGTGAAATTTGACGCAAATTTCGTTTCCGTACGTTGGGAAGCACGTTTTGCATACACTCTGACGTGTAAATTGTTTAAAATCTGAAAATCGGTCCGATTCCATTGAATCAAAGTTGTGATTTTAGGCTTGTGAACTTCAAAAAATGACATTTTTGCATTCAACCATTAATCACTGAAGCATGACTTAATGATTTGTACTAAAATTCAGTCCCATGGTAGCTCATTAAATTCCCTACATGGACATATAATTAGATTTTTAAAATTCCTCCTGGTTCAAAAATTATTGATATCTGAAATAGGGAGAACTTTCTTTTTGTGTTGGGTTTATATACGAAAATCTATCGTCGTGAGAACATCTGATGCCGAAATTTCTCTGAGAAAATTGATGAAAACCAACAAGGTAGGTAAAACTTACGGAATTTTTTTACCCTGATGTAAAATTTGATATTTCACAGAATGTGATGGGGAAAGAGTGTTTGAGGGGGTAACCTCAATTGTTTGTATATTTAGTAAGCTTATAGTTTCATTTTGATCATACTAGCGTGTACAGGTCAATTTGTTGTAGTGAAGGGATGCAATGTGGCATTGAATGCTCGCCTGACATAGCAACATTAGTGCAGGTAATATGGGCCGTCCAAAGTGGCGGAAATGATTCTGGTACTTAGTATTGGGATGAGGCACCAATCTCTTTGCTGCGATTTTTTTTTAAAGGTATATACACAGTATATGATTAACATAAATAACTTATTGTAGGCCTATATTGATTTGTAAAATGAAAATAATATTTAAATTATATTAAAAAATAAATAATATGCAAAAAAAAAAAACAATTCGGGGAGACCGGGGATGGAAGTTACACGGGTCAGTTGTTACAGTTCTCAGTGTGCTAAGTTGGAACAAGAGAGTTCGTGCTAACTGACATCTATATATAGCCTACACATAGCTGTGATGAACTGCCGGTCGTGAGTTGTTTTATTAAAAAGTAAATCAACAAAACCCATTTTTTACAGTTCCATGTGAATTTTTGACAAAAATTAAAATTTGTAATAGTTCTTACAACTGAAGGCACATGATGATAGTCTGGTATTGTGAATAAAGTACATGTATGTCTATAATTATACCCCTGAGCCATGCCCTGTAATTCTACCTAATGGCTTTGCTATAGTTGATTTTAAGGGTAAAATCACTCATGGGGTAGGTTGTTACAACAACCTACCCCATGTCGATGTAATAACCTACCCCAATTACATTACATATGTAAAGTAATTTTGTTTCAATTTTCAGGTGTTAATATTTTGATATTTCTATTAGGGTAGATGTAGGGAATACCGGCCACTTAAGTTCATTTGCTTAATTAGCACATGAAGACAATAAAATCACAAAAGAAAAAGATTCGCATTGCTTAGCTACATCATTCAACTTTATTTTAAAAAAAAATTGAGGTAATCAAATATTTGTTGAGGCAGTTATGTGCAAATAATGACGTCATCGTAAATTGTCCGGCATTCCCTACAGTGTAGGAAATACCGGACAGTATGTTTTTACCCCTTTTTTTTGTATAAAGATCTGTCTGGAAGCACTGATTTGAATGTAAACCATCAACTTAACATGTTTCTATTGATTTTGTATAACATTATTCATTTTTAAAAGATTATATGCATTTTACTACAAAATTTCAAAACACTCAGAATAACTTTATATCTCATGTAGATCATGACATATCACAATAATAATAAAGAGAAATAGACATTTCAAAATTGTCAAACAATTTAATAAATGAATATAATACATTATATATGCAACTTACTATTTGATCTACATGCTTATCAACTCAACCCGGAAGTAAAACAAACAACCGTCCATGTGGTGTCCGGTATTCCCTACGCAAAAAAATGAATGACTAGCACTTTTCAACACACTGCCACCCCAATACACAGGCTTTGTACAGTGCAAACACTCCATACACGTTTGGCCCACCCTCCAGACATGTCTATAATGCATGAAATAGAGGTCATGCCCCAATTCTATTTTTATACCATCACATTCTCTAAAATGTCAATTTTTACATCAGGCCATTTTTCAGGCTGCAAATTTTCCTACCTTGACAGATTTTGGTAGTTTTCTCGGAGATTTCTCACTTGTTGTTGTCGAATACAGCATTCAACCTTCCCAGACAGACCACCTGACCATTAGATGCCGGTATTTCAACTCAGTTGATCTTATGATGGCACCTAGGGCTGGACATGTGGTGACCGTCCGATATTCCCTACTGTCCGGTATTCCCTACATCTACCCTATTACTTTAGTCCATTCTAGAGCTCAACTTGATCTACTGTTAACGATACCAAGAAACTGGAAAGTTGATACAAAAGTATGGTATAAGAGATTTACACATTTTAACAAATACCCCGTATGTTTACATTAGTAACAATTTACCCCGTATGGTGTAACAACTTACCCCGTATACGGGGTAGGTTGTTACAAAAAAAAATGTCTTCATTAATTAAGCTGTAGGTAATTAGTGTTTACATGTTTGCAAGTTTTATGTGCCTCAGGTTTTAGCCAACGTAATAGGCTAACTACAGACCCAAAATGGAGTGTGTGAGTACTTTCATTAGAATTATCTGGCCCAAAGTGTGAATTTTGTAACGTCCATCCCCGGTGCCCCCTACTGAATGGTCTTATAATTTCAAATGATATCTTAAAGTTAATGATTTTCAACATTTTAAGCAAATTCCAAACGTAGTAGAGTCATTGAAGTTTTAAAAATATAATTACATACATGTGCCCATATTACCTGCACATGCAGGTAATATGGGCACTATGGTGATGACGTCAACATTTGAATATTGCAGACAGGTGGGTTGGTGATAATTGTTTTTCTTCACAATAAAAGTTAGAGCAGTAGGTATTGATTCATTTAAAAAAAAGAACAGACTGGGTCTCATTTTGTAACTTCATGCAAATTAGGCAAATGAACTAAGGGTGCCCATACCCTTACAAAAATGTCGTGTGGTACCACGCAACGGTACCATACAAAATACCACAGGATTTTCCTATGGTTTTTGGCACAAATACCACACATAATACCATACAGAAATACATACAGCCCAAATACCAATATGATTTTCCTATGGTTTTTTGGCACAAATACACACAAAATACATACAGCAGATACCATACAGCAAAATACCATAGGATTTCCTATGGTTTTTTTGGCACAAATACCACACAAAATACATACAGACAGTACATACAGCCAAAATACCATAAGATTTCTATGGTTTTGGCACAATACCATACAGCCAGAAATACCATAGGATTTCCTATGGTTTTTGGTCACAAATACAGCAAAACACAAAATACCATCACAGAAGTCCATACACAGCCAAAATACCATAGGATTTCCTATGGTTTTTTGGCACAAATACCATACAGCCAAAATACCATATGATTTCCTAATGGTTTTTTTGCCAACAAATACCACACAAAATACCATACAGAAGTACCATACAGCCAAAATACCATAGGATTTCCTATGGTTTTTTGGCACAAATACCATACAGCCAAAATACCATAGGATTTCCTATGGTTTTTTGGCACAGAATACCACACAAAATACCATACAGAAGTACCATACAGCAAAATACCATAGGATATTCCTATGGTTTTTTGGCCAAAAACCACACAAAATACCTAGATGATTCCTATGGTTTTTTGGCACAAATACCACAAAATACCATACAGAAGTACCATACAGCCAAAATACCATAGGATTCCCTATGGTTTTTTGGCACAAATACCACACAAAATACCATACAGCCAAATACCATATGATTTCCTATGTTTTTTTTGGCCAAATACCACACAAGAATACCATACAGATAGTACCATTACAGCCAAATACCATAGGATTTCTATGGTTTTTTGGCACAATACGACACAAAATACCATAGGGTTTCCTATGGTATTTCGGCAGCAAATACACAGGATTTCCTAATGGTATTTTAAGCACAAGTACCACAAAAAATACCATACAGGAGTACCATACAGGCAAAAATACCTATAGCATTAGCCCAAACTAGTGCCACACATCAATACAACGCACACAGTTACCAGGATTATGACATACCGTTACGACGGAACACCACACGCCGTTAATTTAGGGATACCACACGCCGTTACCACAGGACTGCCGCTAGACCCCAATGATACCATACTCTGGTTTATATATCACCATCTTATTTAGCAAATATATTTTGGGTCACAGTTAGTTATTTTCTATATCTCTTGATAATAATGCAATGTCAAAACTATCGCGCTTGATGTTACTTTGTGTTTAGGAAATATATTTCCCTAAAAGAAAAACATTAATATGCAGGCAATTACTAGTTATGAGGTAAGCTTCACAAAATACTGATTTGTGCATACAAAAACTTGTATGCAAATGAGCTAATTACCATAGTACACGACGAAGTAACCACAGGAATACCATACGAACTACCAAACTTCAGCAGTAAACTGGCATAAATCCCTTTGACTAAATGCCCGTTGGTTTCATCCCTGTGGATGTTTGTCTTCATCAGTTCGTCAAATTACCATTTGTCTAATTAATTCCATTTCGTCTAATCAAGTCGACTTGGTCAGACAACCTTAGTCAATTCCTGTAAGAAACTAATCCTTAGAAAAAAATATCCTGTGACAATACTACACAACGGTAGGTATTGGCGGCGTCCCGGGTGGACGGGGGGATGATCGAGTCCCCCCCCCCCATCGTTTTTTGTTTTCTGGGGGATCGTCCACCCTCGATTTTTAAAGCTTAACAAAATATATTGTAATATAGTAGACGAAGAGCACATGTGCGTAAAATGAACCAATTCAGGTCAATAAAAGCAAAATGTTCGGCTCGTGCTTCGCTTGCAAACAAAAACACCAGACACAATAAATTAAACTAATAATCTTTCTTCAGGTCCCTATATTCATTTATTCTTTTATTTGTTACAACGCTTTATTTGTAACTTTGGTATAATGTGTGAGGTAGGTCATTCTATTGTGATTTTTGGATACTAGCCTATATTATATGTCTCTTTGGGGTGCTTTATTTATTCCGATCTAGTGTATAATTAATTCCTCTCCAAATTTGGCGTCAATCAGGGGGACGTGTCCCCTTTGATTTTCAAAGCTTTACTTTTTGTTTTTATTTTCTAAATAATTTGGATAAATTTTGTATTTGCCCACTTGTCCAAATGTGATGGAAATAAACTTTTCAGTTTTTTTAAATTCTTTGTTTTCAGGTCCGTATCGTTATAAAAAGTGACCATATTCACAAAGGGATTACAAACATATACAGTGTGTCCCACAAAAAATGCTTATGATACTTTAGATAGGTATAATATTAAAATTACAATATTATATTAATTATAACTCTACACCCGTAAACTACCATTCATTTCCTGCAAATAGATGAAATTTTATCTGAAATGGTCCAATAATCACAAAGATGTGAGCATTTTTTCATCACACATCAGGAAATCTCGCCCTCCAAGTTTGTATTGAGTAGCACCGGATGTGTCGAATAAAAGAAACCCAAGTTTGATCATTAATACTTTGAAAAATATTTCTGGAGTATTTATGAAATTTATATCACTGTAAAGGGCAACTCATTACCATTCTAATGATATGTCTCTCAGCTCACCAATATTACGCATCGCTGAAACTCATTGTTCTGAAAAAGTCTTGCAAAATTGTGAGTGCTTCACTTTCACGCTCATTAATCATGTTAATGATCAAAGTTGGGTTTTTTAATTAGTCTTTTGAATAACGCATCTCAAGGAGCACGAAAGTGAACACTCACAATTTTGTAAGACTTTTTCAGAACAATGGGGTTCAGCGATGCCTGGTATTGGTGAGCTGAGAGACATATCATTAAAATGGTAATGAGTTGCACTTTACAGTGATATAAATTTCATAAATACTCCTGAAATATTTTTCAAAGTATTAATGATCAAACTTGGATTTCTTTTATTCGACACATCCGGTACTACTCAATACAAACTTGGATGGAGAGGTTTCCCGATGTGTAATGACACAATGATCATATCTTTGGGATTCTTGGACCATATCATATAAAATTTCATCCAGCTGTAGAAAACGAATGGTAGTTTACGGGTGTAGAGTTACAAACAATATATATTTGTAATTTTAATATTATACCCATCTAAAGTGCCAATAGCATTTATTGTGGGACACACTTGTATTGTAAAACGTTGATTAATGAGATTTTCACTCGCTCTTCGGAATTGTATTTTCTAGTAGTGAT
>CALNVZ010002761.1:112925-129557 GCA_940671915.1 Paracentrotus lividus
TTTTCGCTTTATTCAGTTGAAATAATTTCTGAATTTAATGTACATAAAACAAACCAAGAACGCCTCCGTAGTCATTCTTCACTGTACGCTAAATCGCTCGAATACCGTCCTGTTTGGGAAGAAGACGGTAGCAAAAAGGGAGTTGCGTATGCGCCGTTCGATTTTATCTGGGAGAGCTACCGTAGTGCTCCGAAAGCCGCTTGTTACCAATAGACCAACGGAGATCTCCCTAAAGGGCCTGTCCCACAGGAGGCGATCGTTGTGGCGACAACCTATGCATGTTAGAACCTGCCAGAATCGTGTCAGAATCGTAGGTACCGAAGATCATATACGTATCTACGACTCTGTCTACGATAGGCTACGACAACGACTTGCTTCCACGCAACAATAACTAACAATACTTGTTTCCGAATACAATAGCCTCGACCTTCTCACATCTAGCGGCTCGACTTCTCTTTGTGGCAGTTAAAATCAACCAAAATATGATCGAACTTGCGCACTGTGGCGAACCTTGGACTGCACAGGCGATCGAGTGTTTTCTACTGATGGCGGCCTGTCGCCTTTAGGTTCGTGATTGTCTTCTCAGTCGCGCATTATTAATTTGGGTGTGAGTGATTTTTGAAAATTTCAAAAAAGCGGCGACTGTACAATCTGAATGGAGGCCTGATCCTGATTTTGGTGTATGTAGGTGGCGACAAAGCGCGTAGCGGCTTAAATTTCACTGGCCATTAGGTTCAGCATGCGTGCAAAGTACGCTGCAGCGCGACAACTACAACTGGCCGCCGTTCGCTGTTGCTAAACAGTTCTCTGGCGACAATCTACGATAGCACTTGTCGCGAACAAGAGAAGCAGGCTACGGTCATTGACGTCAAACCAAACTGACGCCGGCTATTGTTAACTTGTTGAGGAACCAGAGGCGAAAAATTTTGCTACGAATTTGTTTGGCGACAGACGCGATAATTCACGATCTTATAGGCGATGGACCTGCGCATGGTGGCGATGGACTAAACGTGTTCGTAGGTGTCCCCACAACGATCGCCTTCTGTGGGACAGGCCCTTTTAAAAGGCCTGTCCCCAGAAGGCGATCGTATGGTGTGATTGTGGGACTGTGGAAGCAAGTCGTTGTCGTAGCTGTCGTAGACAGAGTCGTAGATTCGTATATGATCTTCGGTCACCTACGATTCTGACACGATTTTGGCAGGTATAGCATGCACATGTTGTCGCACAACGATCGCCTTCTAAGGGCCTGTCCCACAGGAGGCGATCGTTGTGGGACAACCTATGCAGGTTAGAACTGCCAAATCGTGTCAGAATCGTAGATGACCGAAGATCATATTACGTATCTACGACTCTGACTACGATAGGCTACGACAACGACTTGCTTCCACGCAAACAATAAATAACAATAGCTTGTATCCGATAGTTACAATACAATAGCCTCGACCTTCTCACATCTAGCTCCTCGACTTCTCTTGTGGCAGTTTAAAATCAACCAAAATATGATCGAACTTGCGCACCGTGGCGAACCTTGCGACTGACACAGGCGATCGAGTGTTTTCTACCTGATGGCGGCCTGTCGCCTTTAGGTTCGTGATTGTCCTCTCAGTCGTGCATTATAATTTGGGTCGTGAGTGATTTTTGAAAATTTCAAAAATTTGCGGCGACTGTACAGAATCTGAATGGGAGGCCGATCCTGATTTTGGTGAATGTAGTAGGCGACACAAGCCGTAGCGGCTTAAATTTCACTGGCCGTTTGGTTCAGCGATGCGTGCAATGTACGCTGCAGCGCGACAACCTACATCTGGCCGCCGTTCTGCTCTGCTAAACATGTTCTTTGTTTGATCATTCTTTCTCTTCTCTTCATTCATTTCTCATGTATTTCTTTGTTTTATCCTTCTTTTGTCTTCGCTTCAATCATTTCTTATGTATTTCTTAGTTTTGGCCTTCTTTCCTCTTCTCTCCAATCATTTCTTCTTCGCTCCTATATATTCTTATGTATTTCTTTGTTCTATCCTTCTTTCCTCTTCTCTCCTATAAATTCTTATGTATTTCTTGTTTTATCCTTCTTTTCTCTTCTCTTCGATCATTTCTTATGTATTTCTTTGTTTTATCTTTTTTTCTATTCGCTTCAATCATTTCTGAACCGATGTATTTCTTTATTTTATCATTCTTTCCTGTTCTCTTAAATTCTTATGTATTTCTTTGTTTTATCCTCCTTTTCCTCTTCTCTCCTATAAATTTTTATGTATTTCTTTGTTTTATCCTTCTTTCCTCTTCTCTCCTATGAATTCTTATGTTTTTCTTTGTTTTATCCTTCTTTCCTCTTCTTTCCTATAGATTCTTATGTATTTCTTTGTTTTATCCTTCTTTTCTCTTCTCTTCATTAATTTGTTATGTATTTCTTTGTTTTATCTTTCTTTTCTCTTCGCTTCATTCATTTCTTATGTATTTCTTTGTTTTATCCTTCTTTCCTGTTCTCTCCTATAAATTCTTATGTATTTCTTTGTTTTATCCTGCTTTCCTCTTCTCTCCTATAAATTCTTATCTATTTCTTTGTTTTATCCTTCTTTTCTCTTCGCTTCAATCATTTCCGATGTATTTCTTTATTTTATCCTTCTTTCCTGTTCTCTCCTATAAATTCTTAAATATTTCTTTGTTTTATCCTCCTTTTCCTCTTCTCTCCTTTAAATTCTTATGTATTTCTTTGTTTTTATCCTTCTTCCCTCGTCTCTCCTATAAATTCTTATGTTTTTCTTTGTTTTATCCTTCTTTCCTCTTCTCTCCTATGATTTCTTTGTTTTATCCTTCTTTCCTCTTCTCTCCAATCATTTCTTATGTATTTCTTTGTTTTGTCCTTCTTTTCTCTTCTGTTCATTCATTTCTTATGTATTTCTATGTTTTATGCTTCTTTCCTTTTCTCTCCTATAAATTCTTATGTATTTCTTTGTTTTATCCTTCTTTCCTCTTCTCTCCTATATATATATTCTTATCTATTTCTTTGTTTTATTCTTCTTTCCTCTTCTCTCCTATAAATTCTTATGTATTTCTTTGTTTTATCCTTCTTTTCTCTTCGCTTCAATCATTTCTGATGTATTTCTTTATTTTATGCTTCTTTCCTGTTCTCTCCTATAAATTCTTATATATTTCTTTGTTTTATCCTCTTTTTCCTCTTCTCTCCTATAAATTCTTATGTATTTCTTTGTTTTATCCTTCTTCCCTCGTCTCTCCTATAAATTCTTATGTTTTTCTTTGTTTTTTCCTTCTTTCCTCTTCTCTCCTATAATTTCTTATGTATTTCTTTGTTTTGTCCTCCTTTTCTCTTCTCTCCAATAAATTCTTATGTATTTCTTTGTTTTATCCTTCTTTCCTCTTCTCTCCAATCATTTCTTATGTATTTCTTTGTTTTGTCCTTCTTTTCTCTTCTCTTCTATAAATTCTTATGTACTTCTTTATTTTATTATTCTTTCATTTTTGTCTTCTTTTATGTCTAATGTATTTCCTTGTTTTGTCCTTTAACTTTAATTTCTATTACTAGTATATATTTCTTTCTTCCATTTTCGCTTTATCATTGAAATATATTTCTTTGATTTTATGTACATAAAACAAACCAAGACTATGCCTTCCGTAGTCATTCTACACTGTACGCTAAATCGCTCGACTACCGTCCTGTTTGGGAAGAAGACGGTAGCAAAAAGGGAGTTGCGTATGCGCCGTTCGATTTTTGCTCTGAAGAGCTACCGTAGTGCTCCTAAAGCCGCTTGTTACCAATAGACCAACGGAGATCTCCCTAAAGGGCCTGTCCCACAGGAGGCGATCGTTGTGGCGACAACCTATGCAGGTTAGAACCTGCCAGAATCGTGTCAGAATCGTAGGTAACCGAAGATCATATACGTATCTACGACTCTGACTACGATAGGCTACGACAACGACTTGCTTCCACGCAAACAATAACTAACAATAGGTTGTATCCGATAATACAATAGCCTCGACCTTCTCACATCTAGCGGCTCGACTTCTCTTGTGGCAGTTTAAAATCAACCAAAATATGATCGAACTTGCGCACTGTGGCGAACCTTGCGACTGACACAGGCGATCGAGTGTTTTCTACCTGATGGCGGCCTGTCGCCTTTAGGTTCGTGATTGTCCTCTCAGCCGTGCATTATAATTTGGGTCGTGAGTGATTTTTGAAAATTTCAAAAATTTGCGGCGACTGTACACAATCTGAATCGGAGGCTGATCCTGATTTTGGTGAATGTAGTTGGCGACAAAAGCCGTAGCGGCTTAAATTTCACTGGCCGTTTTGTTCAGCGATGCGTGCAATGTACGCTGCAGCGCGACAACCTACATCTGGCCGCCGTTCTGCTCTGCTAAACATGTTCTATCTGGCGACAATCTACGATAACAAATTGTCGCGACAAGAGAAGACAGGCTACGGTCATTGACGTCAACCTAACTGACGCCGGCTATTGTTAAACTTATTGAAAATCCAACGACGAACTGCATTTGGCTCTGTCTCTTGAGGCGATAGACGCGATAATTCACGATTTTAAAGGCGATTGTACTAGCGAATGGTGGCGACAGGTAGTTCGTAGGTTGTCGCCACAACGTTCGCCTTCTGTGGGACAGGCCCTTAACTTTCCTTAATTATGACAGCATAGTAGATGATTACGGAAAATTTGAAGAAAGTTTATCATGGAATAATATGATCTGCATGCAATCGTGAGATGTGAATTGGTCTAATGTGCTCGTCAGCGCTTCTCATGCAGGTGACCTAGGTTCGAATCCCAACGAAGTCACGCCAATTTTGCCCATTTTTTTCACGTGGAGTGCCATAACAGCACTGAAGAAGCCTCTGAAGTGCTAAAAAGAGCACTCCATTTTTTAGAGTGTATATATGATGTGATGATTTATGTAATATTATACTACATAATATTGATAAGGCGCATTGCCCAGAATGTGTTATTGCGTTTTTCTTCAGTAAACTGTTTCGGGCCATTGCCGCATATAAATTCAGTCACTTTGGATTTTTTTTTGTATGCAGGGACCGCGGAGCCGGGGGGGGGGGGGGGGGGGGGGGGGGGGGGGCTTCAGCCGCCCACCCACTTTTTTCAGCAACCATGTACAAAAACGCAAAAATGACCATACATTTGTGATTTTCAGCCTGTTCAGCCCCCCACTTTTGGATCAGCCCCTCCACTTTCAAAAACTCTCCGCGGCCCCTGGTATGAACCGCAAAAACTAAAACTGTACTTACACAGCGTATACTAGATGTGGCTGAGGCTTTAGGCCTTTTTCAGGACTTTCAGGACGTATCATACATAAATGAAAATTGTATATCTCACTTACCATCTTTAACCAAACAGTCATTTGAATGGTTCCATGGAAGAAGTCCTGAAATGATTAAGAACGAATAAGAGACCATATAATCATCTCTCTGATCTGATTTAAAACATTTTATCTAAATTCTACTATTGCATCAAGCTGACTCACCAAGGTAGAGTTATCATTATCATTATTTGGGTATTTTTTATTTATTATTATTATTTTGGCAACGCCTCCCCCACTCTAACCTCGAAGAATCACTTTTGAAGATAAGATTTGAGCCAAAATAATTTTGGCTCCATAAATTGTGACGTCATGCTGAATATGCAATGGGATAAGATCGTACACTCGGCAAATTAAAGGTACAAGACGACACTATTTTTTTTTTTACTTACTTTGTTATAACCTACACTACCCCCTTTAACTTTAACATTTTTTTTAGTGCAAATTATCTTCTTCTCTTTTTTCAGTTCATTTTTCTTTTCTCTCAACCGCTAAGAGGCAATTCTGCAATTTTGCGGTATATAAAATTATTATTATTATTATTATTATTATTACCCTAACCATATCCCTGTTTATAAGTGTGACACTTTCCCTTCACGTATCGAAGACCGATACGTTAGCAGTCTGTGTCGTTAGCGATTGATAATGTCAGTAAGGGTCTTATAAAGCTATTTAAGCTTATTTGGCATGTATAAGGGAATAACCTATTGTAAATGATCGTAAATGCTGTCAAAAAGGGGTAAGAATAAAAATCTAGCTTTCGAGTTAATGATCAAAATACATTTGTAATGCCCCAATTGGCTAAGAATGGCATTTGGCCCAAATGGGCTCAGAATCGGTGATCTTAACACCATTTTATTAGTTTTACTATCAGTATTATTTCAGAGTGTAATATTTTTTGTTATAAAATGGATACATGAATCCTAATCAAATGACTGGTTCAGAGCGTATCACATGACATGCATCATTTGTACTGTTATGTCAACCGTTCATTTTTTCCCCCTAACAATCGTTCAGTTAGTAAAGCCTAATTGCACGCGTGTGCTTTAATGTGACGCTAATACTAAATTGAACAGCACGTAGCAATTCGAGCGATCTGAAATACAAAATTTTATCTAAACCCCTCACAAAAAGTTTCGCAAATAGACTTTGGGCCATGATAACTTTTCAGGTACGCTTTAGTTATTCCTGATATTCATACCATTGGAAATATAATTTATTCCCCTTTTTATTGATATCCTACTTGTAATGATTATGTCATGCTTCAATGCACAGAATATCAGAATATGGAGAGAAGTAAAAAGTCACATGTTGCAAAATGCATTTATCAAAGCAAAGTTCCGCAACTCGACTTTAGGCTCTGATAACTTTCGGGGTATTTTCTAATTTTTATTTAAATTTAGACCATTGTCAAGATAATTTATTCCTCTTTTCAATGACACCCTAATTGTAACGACAGAACACCTGAATGTTAGGACAAGTCAGAAGTTAAATTTTGCAAATTGAATGCCTATTGTGAGTATTATTGTCTGTTGCGAGCAATAACAATGCATTTCGCAACTTTTCACTTTTTACTTTGCATTATATTCGTGAGTTATGTGCATTCAAATATGATGTTACTATTGCAAATAGGGTATCAATAAAAAGAAGAATAAATGAACTTTTTAATGCTATAAAAATTGAAAATGATTAAATCCTCACATTAAGCTGTATCAAGGTTCAGTGTTGTGTTACAGAAATTTAAACTGAAAATTATCTTTCGCTTTGTCATGTATTCAAGTGGTATTGAGGGGTTCTGTGGACACAGGCATGACATCACCCTGACAAATAAGGTATCAATCAAGAGAGGAATAAATTAACTTTACAATGGTATAAAATTCAATAATAAATTAGAAAATTTCCTCAAAGTTATCAGGACCTAAAGTGAAGTTGCGGAACTTCAATGTGATCAATAAAAATGCATTTTACAACATTTGACTTTTTATTTTTCTCCATATTCTGATATTGTGTGCATTGAAGCATGATACAATCATTACAAATAGGATATTAATCAAAAGGGGAATAAACTATCTTTCCAATGGTATGAAAATCAGGAATAACTAAAGCGTACCTGAAAAGTTATCATGGCCCAAAGTCGATTTGCGAAACTTTTTGTGAGGGGTTTATGTTGTTCGATAGTATCGATATTATCGCCAAATTTTAAGGGTCAAAGGTCAAATCGTTGGCAGCTCCACTTCCGCTAGGTAGCCGACGGATTGATTTAGCTGATAGTCATAGGCGTTTTTTTGCCTTCAAATTTCACCCTTAGGGGAGTGCTGAGGTGCACTGGATTTCTTATTTGCGTTGTACATATAGGAGAATGGTCCCGTTAGAGATAATGGGCTTACTGTGGATAAAGAAAAATCAACTCATCACATCAGTGAAGATTTGGTAAAAATCAAATAAATAATAAGGAAGTATGACTATTAGAAAGTTGAGATCTCTGATGGCATAGGAAATCTCCCATTGGCAACGCGATGGCCATGTGTGATGTCATACAGGGAGAACTCCCCATATTATGTACAAAAAAAAAAAAAAAAAAAAAAAATTATTCTACCTTTAGGATTACGGAAAAACAAGATTTTAGTAAAATGTGTACTATAGAAATGGGAAAGTTCTCCCTGCATTACATCACACATCATGTTGGCGTTGCCAATCGGAGGATTTCCATTAGTGATCTCAAATTGTTAAAAAAATCATCTCTCTTAATTATTGCCTAATTTTTCTGAAACTTTTACCAATATGTTTGTTTGGTTTATCTCCATTCATTGAAGCTTTATTTCTCTGAGGGGTTCATTCCCCTTTAAATTTTTGTTAGGTCGAAAGATAAAAAGTAAAATCGACTTTAACTTTTTTTCTTAATAAAAGATGTCTCTTTTGTTTGACGTCCCCTCATAAAGACAAATAAATGGTAATTGCTCGATTAGCGCGCGTATTTATTTTAGGCCTATTTAATATTCACGCGCGCGCACAGCTAGCTGCTTTATTTTTTATCAGTTATTCTCACGCGATGACTAAATGTTTATAGAATATTGGATGGCCTTGAGGTTGATACAAGGAATATTGGACGAGCTTTGCACAAATATTGGACGAGTCGAAGACGAGTCCAATATTTTGAAAAGCGAGTTCAATATATCCTTGTATTGACCGAAAATAGGACATCAAATAGTTTTATTATTATCTATACAGAGGATTTTACAAATAGGGCCCCCATCATTTTTTTAGTCACAATTTTTCATTCATTTAGGATTCTCAACCCCCACCCCACAATTTTTTGTTCTGGAATACAATTCTATTTTGAAAATTAAAAAAAAAAGAAAAAAAAGTGGCCCCCCCAAAAGACCCCCTTCCAAAAAAAAAAAAAAAAAAATGCCCCACAGAAAAATATGGCCCCCCCCCCCAATGAATTGTAACGTGTCGCTGCATTTTAGGAATTCCCCCGTCTTGCTGCCCAATATTTTCGATATTGGGCAGCGAGGCCACAGTATTGGGCGAGTTCAACGAACTTTGTAAAGTAGGTCAAGTTTATAACAAAATAACACTTGTATTTGGGTCTCCAAAACCCTCTGTATGGATAATAATATCAGTTATTCTCACGTCGCGCGATGACTGAATGAAAAATAATAAATCTGCAGGATTAGATCTGATAGTTAACGAATGTTTAAAGAATAGTAGCGACAGTCTTATTAAAGTTATTACAAAATTATTTTCAGTTATATTTCAAACCGGTATTATCCCAACAGAGTGGACCATAGGAATTATTCGGCCAATATATAAGAAAAAAGGTTCTATTGATGATCCAGATAATTACAGAGGAATCACCTTGCTGAGTTGCATTAGGAAACTTTTTACATCAATAATAAATGAAAGGGTGAATGGCTTTCTCAATGTTAATAAGCTTATTGGTGAAGAATAAGCTGGTTTTAGAGAGAATTACTCAACAATTGACCATTTTTTTGTTAGACACTCCGTTTTAGATCTGTTTTTGTCACAAAATAAAAGCATATCAATTCTGCTCTATGTAAAATGTAAAGTTAACGTATACCAATGTGCGGCATTAAATCGTAATGAAACAAGGCGCGTCCATTATCTAAGAGGGGAGACGCAACAAAGTGACGTTGGAAATACGGCTGCGAAGCGCTGAAATAATACGGCTGAGAAGCGCAGAAATTTATACAGTTGGCTGCAATGATAAATTAGCTCACAAAAACTCGCGAAAGAAGACTTCCCTGTAGTGAAATTTATTATATTGTCCGTTCGTTTGAGCAAACTACTCGTGCAGATGAAAGAAATTGATGAACTTTTAGCATGGTGTTAGTTGATAGATTCTTCAGACCAGATTGAGGAAATACACATTTGGGCAAGCCTATAACATGATTGTGCTGAAGTGTAATCAGAATATGCAATCCACAGAGATTGATGCTCAAAACAATGACACAGATAGTGAACTTGTCACAAGTCTTGCGAAGACGCCGTTCACATGTTTTTATGCAATATGCATGTGATAAGCGTAAATATTGATCAGTTGAGGGAAAAATCTCTTATGATTATGTTCAAAGTGACAGGACCTTTTTTTAATCAATTAAAATGAATGTACCATCTCCGGAAAGCTGAGAATTCAAGCTTTTAATTGCCATGCGAAAAATAAGCTATAATAGAATAATGCGATATCGAGGATCAAAACTAATCAGCGCATGATCTATTTTGAGGGCAAAATATACCATATTGTACAGGAATTTGATCTGACTAGACTTTCGAATTGACAAAAGTGACAGGACTTTTTCTTTCCTTTGCAATAAGTTATTCCTATTTTTGAAAGATACAGACTCTTAGCGTACTTAATCAGAGCGAACATTTCTTTGAAAAGGTAGTTGCTCGCCACAATAAAGAAAATAAAGTGAAAAACTGTCCAAAAAAAAAAAAAAAAAGTCAATGGGCGCGTTCGCTTTGAGTAGAATGGTAGCGCCCTCTATCTCTTAAGTTTACAACTAGAATTGATATGGATCTATTGTACATTTTATAGATTATAAGAAAGCTTTCGACTCTGTTGATAGAACATCACTATGGTATAAACTTATTCAAAATGGTATTCGAGGAAAAGTCTTTCGAGTAATACGTAATATGTACGCGAACTTAAAGTTATATGTGATTAATAATAAAGATACCTCTGATTTTTTTAATTGTAATTATATAGGTGTTAGACAGGGTGAAAATTTATCTCCTGTTCTCTTTGCGCTATATCTTAATGATTTTGAAATATTCATTAAATATAGATTTAATGGTGTTGATTTGTTACCTCCTGATATGAAGGAAATTATGTTTAATAAAGGTATAGATGTATTTTTGAAGCTTTTTTCATTACTATATGCCGATGATACGCTGATATTGACAAACAATGAAAACGAGTTACAATTAGCACTTAATTCAGTCAGTGATTATTGCAATATGTGGTCTCTCCAAGTTAATGTAAACAAAACTAAAGTAGTTATTTTCTCAAAGGGTAAAGTAAGGAAATACAAGCCATTTCAATTTAATGGAAGTACTTTGGAAGTAGTTGATGATTATACATTATTTAGGAGTTACGTTCAATTATAAATTTAAGAAAGCTCAGATCAACCAAGTGTGCAAAGCTAAAAAAAGCTATGTATAGCATTTTGATGAAATCAAGAAAGTTGAGATTACCATTAGATATTCAACTAGAATTGTTCGATCGGCTTGTAGTACCAATTATGGTTTATGGAAGTGAAGTCTGGGGCTTTGAGACCTTGAATCAAATAGAGATGGTTCACACTCAATATTGTAGGTATTTATTAAAACTAAGAAAAAATACAATGAAATGTATGACTGTGGGAGAACTTAGAAGATTAGATATGTCCTGTGTCATAAAAGAAAGAATGCCTAATTATTGGTTCAAAACTATAAATGGAAACGAATTTAAAATGTCAACGATAGTTTGTAATATACTAAAACTTCTAAATGATCTTGGTATTTATTCTTCCCCCTGGTTAAAGTATATTCATGCTACCATACAAGAGTTAGGATTATCCCACGTGTGGCAATATTATTCCAAGTTGACTAAATCATGGTTTAAACCAGCTATCAAACTGAGATTAAGAGATTCGTATTTACAAATTTGACACTGCAAAGTTAATGACAGTGCACATTGTCTTAATTACAGAATCATAGAAACTACCTAGTGTTTAGACAAATATTTACTTATACTTTCAACTTCGTACAGAATTATTCTCACAAAATTTCGATGTGGAAACCATAGATTACCAATTGTGACAGGTAGATTTAATGGAATTGAACGACAGAATAGAATTTGTCAACTTTGCAATTTGAATAAAGTTGGAGATGAATTTCATTATCTGTTTGAATGTGCAAAAATTGAGAAAAGTAGAAAAAGACACATAATAAAATATTATAGAATTCGTCCTAATTGCCTAAAGATGTACCAATTATTTAATTCAGTTAGTTTTAAGGAGTTACAGAACTTGTCAAAATTTGTAAATCAAATAATGAAACTCCACATGATATGAAAATCAAGTTTTCATATTACTTTGTACATAATGTATCAAAACATGTAAACAAAAACAATTACATTGTGTAGGTATTAAAGGTTTTATAAATGCACCCCAGTGTGAATCAAAGAAATATACACTTCACAATACGAATTGTTGCCTGCGGATTTTGATTGTGTGTAATATTTTTGTTAAAATGTAATCCTCATGTTTTCTTGTTAACGACCGTACCATACACTGTGATTATATTAGTAAATATTGTAAATAATTTGTAAATAAATTTTAATCACTGTACATATTTAATTTCAAGATATATCTATTTGTTCGTACATTATATATGTATTCTGAGAATTTGTAAATAATTGATTTTCTTCAATACCCTCATTTGGGCAACATTATATAAATAGTGCATGCTCTACCATGCAACATACTAGATTATGTGCACGAAAAATAATTTAGTATTTGGAGTTCACATAGTCAGTAATGTTGCATTAAAAGAGCATGCACTATTTATTATAGTAAATAGCCCCCTAAAATTAGCCGCCCCCCCAAAAAAGTGGGCCCATGTTATTTTCTTCTTAATTTGATATAACAATAATAGAAAAAAAATAGAATACATGCCCTCCCCAAAAAAATTGGGGGCAATAAAAAAAAAAAAAAAAATTGGCCCCAAAAATTTTTGGGCGCCCCCATTTTTTTTTATTTTTTTTTTTTATGTGACATTTCTAAGAAGAAAAAAAAAAAATTGGCCCCCAATTTTTATTTATTTTTTTTTAATTAATTAATTTTTTTTTTATGTGACATTTCTAAAAAAAAAAAAAAATTGAATAAAAAAAATGTCCGCCCCCACCAAAAAAATAAATAAATAATGCCCCTCGCAAAGCCCCCACTAAAAAAAAATACCCCCCATTAAAAAAAGTACAGCCCCCATGCGGAAATAAAAGCAGGTCTGACAAGTAACTTATCCACCCCTCACGGGATTCCCTATCCTGCAACATAAATAACCGTTCAATATAACAAAAAAAAAAAAACGTTCAATATACAAACCGTTCAACTTATAACAAAAACGTGAATGACACGTGACATCATTTCAACCAATCACAACTCTTAAAATACTACCACTATTTACTATAAGAAAATAAAAACATCATTGTCATTGTCATTGTCATTGTCATAGCTCATCTTATTTATTATAACACACCCACCGCTAAATTTGTGCCAAAAAATTGTAAAGATACAACATGCGCAGCTTATAAGCTAGCACATTGATCATAATTAGCTTTTACCGATTTGGAGCCGGAAGTGGAGTTTTCACACTATCATGATGTATGTTGGACAGTCTCGCCAGCTGAAAGTATATCGGGTAGCCCGAATTCAAGCAGCGCAAACACGTGTTCGTATCTCTTACCCGTACAGGAGTGGGCGTATACTACGCGCTGCGCAGCCTAGGCGCAGGCTAATTAAACTCATCTTAATTTTGCGCGTAATCATTGTGCGCGTGCCGGTAGATCTAAGATATTAAAACAAAAACAAAAATGAAAACAAAACAACATCGAATCGTTTTACGGGTGACTTACAATCTTATTCGGATTATATTTCGAACATTCATTAATTTATCAAACGACAAGGATCCATGTATCTCATTTTAAAAAACAAATAACGTGCGGCTTTCGCTCTTTCATCAGTCAAAATAACAAGCGCATTTGTTAACTAGAGAATTTTCCAAAGCCACTCCGCTGCGCGGTCGTGCTGGCTTCTCATGCGCTTGTTATTTTGACTTATGAACTCAGACCAGATTTTAAGGAAAGTTTACCAGTCCTCCCAAGCTGCTCAAAGTCATCGTCATAGTAATTGATTGTGGCTTGTCATACGCTGGAACCAGACTCTTGTCATAGTCGGTGAATAGCTTTGCTTTCAATCGAGCTTCAACTGATTAAAATGAAAAATAGAAATAAAATGAAAGCCAAGGGCAGGTTTTTTTTTTTTTTTTTTTTCTCTGTCCTAAATATCGTATATATGAGAACGATTAATCTTTGGTATTAAATACCAGCATAATAATTCTTACCTAACGATTCATTTTTTTGTTTTTATTTATTGGTTTATTTATTTGTTTATTTTTATTTTTTGCTTTCTTTACCCAAGGTTACCCCGTCAGTGGATAACACATTGTATTGCTTGTGGGTCCTGCACAAAGATATTCATACATAAGAAAATTACAAACATATTCAATATTTACAAACAAAAACCCGAACAAAGAAAAAGTGAAGTATTGATTTGAGCTATTGGGTCATTAAGATTTGCATTTAAAGTTGGGGGTATAATGGTAGTACAAATATGATATTACAAATTTTTATTTTTTAAAAAGAAAAATGCAGTATAAATGTACATATCAATGTAATATAAATAGAAATGCCTTACTGTCTTACATCAAAAGTCGGGGTCCTGGCAAGTTAGCAATATTTTCTTTAAAACAAGTTTGCAGACACCGATGGGGAGGAAATTTTGAGATTATCTTGAAAACTTTATGACATAATTTGGCTAAATCAATGAAATGCCTATTATTCGGAAGGCTAATTTAAGGGTAGGGTAGTAACATAATTGCCCATAGATGCAAATGAATATTTAGGAAGATCCCTATGACAAAGAAATAATATCAACACATTCATAACATTACTTCGTTTTTTCTTATGTGGATTTTCTTCAAATCTTCACCCATATGTTTAATTTTTTTTGCTTTTTGTTGAAAAATCAATCAATTTTCACAGTGACCTTCTTCTTTATACCCCCGTCACACTGAGCTCGTTCCTACTACGTCCTTGCAAATTTTGCCGAACGGGCATAGTCTGTGTGTAAACTGAGTGGACGTAGTAAATACTTCTTACGATCTGTTTACGAACTTCATGGACTAGCTCGGTCGGATTTCCAAAAAAGTGTTCAAAAAAAAAATCGGGCGCCCATCTCGTCCTAAAATTTAAGGGGGTGGCAACGTACCTGAAGCGAGATGGACGTACTACAAACGAAATTGCCGTACTTAAATCGTTCTAAAGATGTGCTAGGACGTCATACAAACGAGCATTGTATATTAATTATTCAAGTTCTAAAATTAAACGTAGTGACAACGTTCCTTAAACGGGTAGGACTTACTCTGAACGAGAAGGACGTACTACGAACGTGGTACCTAACTTTTATCATGCTGCGCATAGGCACTTTTAGTAACCGTTTGGAAGTGCTACGAACGGTATAGAGTGAACGAGCAGTTTACTCGTTCTGAACTGGATAACAACGTATTGCGGACGCGATAAAGACGGAATTGACGTAACGAGAAACATTATGAACTGCCTAGCATCGTATTCAAGAAATTATTTTTCAAAGTTATAAGTTCCAACCCGACCAAAGCCCGTTCAGCATTTTTTTTTAAAACGGGCAAAAACGGGCAAGAACGTTATAGAACGACCTCAGTGTGACAGCCCCCTTCAGAAGGTATATATACCAAAGCTTACCAGGGTTAGCGTTTGCGCTTGTCAGCATAACCATACAAAACAGCATCACATATCCTAAAAAGAAGTCCATGTCGGATTTGGTATCTGTTTAAAAATCAAATACAAAATCACATAATTAGGAATTTCAATATTTGCAGGCCACTTTTATTTCTGCCACACAAAAGGGTATTACTTTGATTTTATTTGTTATATTTTACTAACCACAACAACATGAAATGCATTTCATATATAGGTCCTAGCAATAATAAAATTGGGTGATAAAAGGAGTTAAATAGAAGGTAAGTTCTATTCGAGTGTCGTGAGAAAAAAAAATCTGAAACTATTTCTCGACCTGCTTTGTCTAATTTCGAATATTTTTTCTTTCCAGAGATTTTACTTTGCCGCCATCATTCTGACGAAGATGTCTAGAATTATCATTGATATCGATACCGCCATGAACTTGGATGAGCTAAAAAAATTATTGTTCTCAAATTGTTTTTTAAAATGGTACAGAAGCGTTTTTTCTGGTGTTAATCACCCCCACCGACATCAAGAAACAAGCGATATTTTATGGTTATCATGGTTAATGTCTTTTTTCAAAACACCAGCGTAAAAAGAGAAACCATATTTATTACAATTACACCTAATATTCAGGATAATATCTACAAATGAGCCAAAAGTCTCCCATGGCAGTATTGTATTAGATGTAAACAAAATGACAGTTTATATTTATATTTTCTGGTGTAGTATGAAGTGCAAGCTTTCAGAAAATATCAATTTTATGTTGTATAGTATTATAAACAGGTGTGGATCTCGGGGGTGACGCCCCCACAACCATCCGTTAAAAAAAATTAATGGGAGAGAGAAAATAAACAAAATAAAGGAGAAATAATCAAAGAAAATGAGGAAAGAGAAATTCTTAATGACTGACTAATAAACCTATTTTGATTTATTTGATTTCATTTTCATCTAAGGTTGATGGCTTGATCGTTATTAATATTATTATTGATAAATCACTGCCCTTTTAATGCAAAAATTCTAATTTAAATTTCTGATATTCATAAAAACTTTTATTTTAAGTGTATGGTTAAAATATTATTGTAATTTTTAATATGGATAATTTTATATACAAAACGCTACGACAGACTAGTAATCAAGTTTCCCATTTTTTTAATGATGCGAATATTTTTCTTTCGATCATAAATGAAAAGTTGGTTTATGACCATTAAATCAACTCGAATAAAAAAAAAAAAAAAAAAAAAAAA
>CALNVZ010002761.1:129572-140590 GCA_940671915.1 Paracentrotus lividus
AAAAAAAAAAAAAAAAAAAAAAAACACTTATCGTACCAGCGTAATCATCATGTCAATTAATCTAATTTATTATGACATCATCACCCTATTACGAACGATATAATAGTAATATGATGATACCATGAGAACTTTTATGAAATCAATCAGATAATATATCAGCTATACCGTACATCCATCGGCCGATTGTTGACAACTCAATTGTTATATCGTGGTAATATTCCGTGTAAAACCCACATTGTTTAAAACACACTGTATTAAGTGTTAATGCATGTATATATATTTTAAATATTGTCTTGTATATAATTATTCATTTCTAAAAGCTAAATAATATTAGGTCAATAACAGCGTTTCGAAGGCATAACAAACCTATTAAAAAGTGTTATGGTCACAAATGGAAAGGTCAGTAATACTAAAAGCTCAAATGAACATAAATAGTCCGTGAGAATCTTAAGGCCCGGTCTCACCGCCCCAACTTTTTTCGAGCGTTCCTTGAACGGTAAGGAGAGGGGGCCGAATTTTCGACAACGCTCGTCACCGCGCACAAAATGGGAAAACAATTGAAAACACAGGCGTTGCCTTAGCGGTGCACCGCTAAAGCCGGCGTTGCTTTAGCGTTGGTTTAACGGCGGCGAGCGGTAGCGAGCATTGGTTTAGCTCCGACACCTCCATGCCAACGCCAAACCAAAGTTCATCACCGCAATGGATCGCTGCTTCAACGCCCGACACCGTTCCGGCAATCCCTTGTCCGCTCGAAAAACGCTTACAACCGCTCCACCAAAGTTTGTGCAACGTTTAATCACCGCCCGGGCAAAGCTGGCGAAGCAGCGGTGGTCCAGCGTTCAAGATTTCTGCGTTGGCCTAACGAACTTGCGTCTAGCGGTGCCAAACTTTGACTGGGCGTTGTTGGAGCGGTGGTGAACTTTGCCGGAGCGGAAAATTGCCCGCTCCTCACCGCTCACAATATTTTGTGCAGCCCAAAACTTTCGGAGCGGTATGAGGGACCATCAGCGGTGGCCGACGGTATACGGCGTTGCCTTAATGGTGGCCAACTTCTGTAAAACGGTGGTGAACGGTAACGAGCGGTGATGAATTTTTTTCACCGCTCCAGGAACGCTTTAGCAAAGTTCGGGCGGTGAGACTGGCCCTTTATATAAGCTGATTTAAGGCCCGGTCTCACCGCCCGAACTTTGCCGGAGCGTTCTTGGAGCGGTGAAAAAAAATTATCACCGCTCGTTACCGTTCACCACCGTTTAACAGTAGTTGGCCACCGTTAAAGCAACGCCGTATACCGTCGGCCACCGCTGATGATCCCTCCTACCGCTCCGAAAGTTTTGAGCTGCACAAAATATTGCGAGCGGTGAGGAGCGGGCAATTTTTCGCTCCGGCAAAGTTCACCACCGCTCCAACAACGCCCAGTCAAAATTTGGCAGCGCTAGACGCAAGTTCGTGGACGCTTGGGTCCGCTAGGCCAACGCAGAAATCTTGAACGCTGGACCACCGCTGCTTCGCCAGCTTTGCTTGGGCGGTGATTAAACGTTGCACAAACTTTGGTGGAGCGGTTGTAAGGGTTTTTCGAGCGGACATGGGATTGCTGGAACGGTTTCGGGCGTTGAAGCAGCGATCCATTGCGGTGATGAACTTTGGTTTGGCGTTGGTATGGAGGTGTCGGAGCTAAACCACCGCTCGCTACCGCTCGCTACCGTTAAACCAACGCTAAAGCAACGCTGGCTTTAGCGGTGCACCGCTAAGGCAACGCCCGTGTTTTCGATTGTTTTCCCATTTTGTGCGCGGTGACGAGCGTTGTCGAAATTCGGCCCCCTCTCCCTACCGTTCAAGGAACGCTCCAGCAAAGTTTGGGCGGTGAGACCGGGCCTTTACACTACTTATTTACAATACAGTGTGTAAAGAACTATACACTTTTGAAACGGCTACCAAATAAGAAATAATTATGGTTGTTGGGGGAAAGATTCAAATGTAGAGAAAGTTCATATCCTCAACTATCATTTGACACCAAAAAGTCCGAAAATGACGCATGCTTCAATGAGGAATGCCCACTTTTGTGAAGGACATAAAAACGAGGCTGCGCAGGAATTCGCTATGCATTTACCACCTGCCTATGGCACGCCTTGAGGAATCAAAAGCAATAATGGCGTGAATCGGCTAACAAAGACAAAATAAACCAAAAGTCAGAAATAAACATCAATATTATGCAAAAATGTAATTGAAAACTTTTCTTTTTTCAGGTTCTAGGACAATTACCCCCTGGGACAATTACCCCCGACATTACTCCCCCGGACAATTACCCAGGCCAATTACCACCCGGACAATTACCCCCGAGGACAATTACCCCCCGAGGACAATTACCCCCCTGGACAACTACCTCAAGACAATTACCCCTGGATAATTACCCCAGGACAATTACCCATGGACAATTACCCCGAGGACAATTACCCCCAAGGACAATTACCCCCCGGACAATAACCCCCGACAATTATCCCCCGGACAATAACCCCCAGGAAAATACCCCCCCCCCCCCTCTGCGGCATCGATGTTGGAATCAAGCGGCGCCCATTGTGAGTCTCGCCCGGTGTTGCATGTTTTCGAATTATCTTTCTACTTTCTATTTTATATTTCTCCTTCTCCTTTTCTCTCTCTCTCACTTTCTTCTTTTTTTCCTTGCTTTTCCCTCTTTTCTTTTCTTCCTTTTTTCCCCTCATTATGTCAACCCATCGTTTGCAAGCAGACCTGAGCTGACCCTCCAAATTCAGGTCAAAAAACCTCGTTTGAAACTATTTCCAAGCACTATCGACCCTGCATGGCCAGATAATCCCTGTATCAAACTTTACAACTCCACAGGCCAGCTTGAGCGTTGAGCCAGGGGTAAATGATAAACAACAGCTGGGATGTTACGTAATAGTAGCTCTGCCTATGAGTAGGCCCTTCAAAATAAAATGATTGTATTTGATATATTTCAAGTTTTCATTGGCATATTATATTTAGAAATCAAATGTTAATTCGTTTTCTATTTCAAACGAAGAAAATCGACCTCGGAATAAGGAAAATACAAGAATAAAAAAACTAATAAAAATGTATCGATACAGACATCTTGATCATTTAATGTAAACAATATTGGCCCCCAGCTGTGACCTTTGGTGAACACTGTTTGGACCGAGGTCAAGGAACAGATGTTTTTTAGATAGATATCTGGTTGAGGTGTTTGTCACACCAGGGTCTCCTCTCACGTCCCTGGTCACACTTGGAAAAGAGAACTAATAGAGTTGCAAGTAGGGGTATACTGTCCTCAAACGGACTGGTTCGTCATGCTTTTCCATCCCAATATTCCAGATTAAGATGTGGCCTTATAACTTATAACTTTAAAACAAAGATAATACACACAATAAGACATTGTAATTTTACCATTTAGTGTGATAGCAATCAAACGTCAAAGAAGGAAATTAAGTACCAAAATTCCTAAATTGTAAACGACATGACATAATCAAATACAGTATTATTCCATACTCCATAAATTAGCAAAGAAAATATAAACTAAAGCCCAATGTCAATTTAAGCAAAAATAAGGTTAATCGTAAAATCAAATGTCATAAATTACTTATTTTTCACCTTATTTGTTAATTATAGAGTCATTAATTATGGCCCTTATGACCGTCCATAGAAACCATGGTTTCAGACCATCCAATTTTATTTGATTTACACCACCTTATTCATGTGGTTACTGTATAAAACTATCAAGAATTGATTATTGTTAAAGAAAAAAAAAACAACGTAGTATTCTCCAATCAAGTTTATTGATTTTTATCGAATTTTATTGTGTCACAAAAATGAAATCAATTAATTAGGCCTGACCAGATATGAATTAACATGATGGAATTGGGAAGAAATGAAGTATAAAGATAATTTGCAACTTGTACAAGACCGTTTAGTCTGATGTTGTTGTTGCTCTCCTTACAGCGTTCTTACGATAAACATTATTACTAAGCACTTCATGCTTCAATATTGCCGTTGGACCATATTAAATATACAAATATCTTACGTGGTCCTTGGGTAATTATCCAGGGGGGGGGGTAATTGTCTTGGGGTAATTGTCCTCGGAGGGTTATTGTCCGGGGGGTTATTGTCCGGGGGTAATTGTCCGGGGGTAATTGTCCTCGGGGGGTAATTGTCCTCAGGGGGTAATTGACCGGGGGTAATTGTCCGGGGGTAATTGTCCATGGATAATTGTCCGCGGGGTAATTATCCAGGGTTTATTGTCTTGAGGTAGTTGTCGTCGGGGGTAATGGACCGGGGGTAATTGTCCGGGGGTAATTGACGGGGTAATTGTCCGGGGTAATTGTCCGGGGGGTCGGGGGGTAATTGTCCGGGGGTTATTGTCCGGGGGGTAATTTTCCGGGGGTATTGTCCGGGGGGGTAGGTAATTGTCCTCAGGGGTAATTGTCCGGGGGTAATTGCCGGGGGGTAATTGTCCGGGGGGTAATTGTCCAGGGGGGTAGTTGTCCTGATACGCTTTTTTCATGTTATTAATTTTTGTTAATAAAAATAATTAAGCTATAAGGCCAACAGGACTATCATATACTATGGTCAAAACAGGAAACTGTGGTCCTCACGTATTCCTTGAACTTTCTATCTGTGTCCTGACCTTTGCCCCATTAGGCAATATTATAGCTTATTGATTTTGATAACCGTAATTGTTCTTGTTCTGCTTGACCCCATGAATCAGAAAATCAACCTTGCCTCTTTTTCATTGACACGTGTGTCCTCAAGATAAGGTCAAAGTTCAAATAACATGATGCTGAAAAACCTGGAAATACTAGAGACTACGTTTTTTAAAATTACTTTTCATCATAATTACATGTCATAGGTCAATGAAAACGAACATTTCCCGGTTCATGTGATGAAGTAGAACACGTTAACAGTGTTAAATGACATATTCCAACTTAAGCCACCCAATTAGACTGAGGTCAAAACCAAACTCTTTGGCTAAAACCTCTTTCTTTAACTTTGACCTTTGACCTATTCGTTTTATAAGCTTAAATATGTTGGTAACTAACATGAATATGTTCAAATTTATGCCATCAACCAAAAGATATATGTCGTCATATTTTAGTTGACACAATCAACCTAGAAATAAGGTCAAAGTTCACAGAAAATGAGGTTTTGGCAAAAATGATGCCACATCCAGGTTGTTAATCATCATATAAATTGACCTTTGCCCTAACTTTAAGGTCATAAGGGTCACCAGAATGTGGCAGCAATATCAGGTTAGTATGTCCTATGTTGTATTCTTGATTAGTTGCTATTGATATTGTCTATGGATATGTTATGTCTGATTGTCGTGAGGCTTGACTCAATTATGCATTGAATTATGCATAAATAGACTAATTTGCATATTGCTCAAAACTGGCTGGGCGGGTGAAAAAATGTTAATAGACTTAATTGCTAGTTATAAAATTACCTACAATTTGATACCAAATTTGACACAATTTGAAGAAAATTATGTTTATATTAATGTAGCCTGACCTTTGACCTCCATTCGGGTCACAAAAGGTCAATTAAAAAATTGGCGACATATATTTTCTGATTCGTGTGATGAAGTAGAACATATTTACAGATGTTGCCAAACATTAACATGACTTGCAAACGAAGTCCATATTCTGACGATTAGTGGCCCTACTAACATATGAATCTTTTCCCCCCAACAACCATATATTTATTATTTGGTAGCCGTTTCAAAACTGTATAGTTCTTTCTGGGACACACTGCATAGGGAATCCATGTCAAAACTTTACATAACATAGACATATATATTGATATATGACCCCTCAACTAGAAAATATGATAGCCACCAAGTAATTGATTGTCTCAGTTTGAAGTAAAATAAATTATATTGTTCAGTTTATATGACAAATAAAGCTCATATTTTTTTACTGATTTTGTGAATGCTTTTTAATTGGTGTTTAGAAAAACAACAATGAAAACATCCTAAATGTATTGGGTAACTTCCGAAACAAGTGCAAAAGAGATAAATGAAAAGAATTATATTGCTTTGACCTTAAAAAGAAACTACTTTAGATCAAATGTAAGTCATTTACTATATATCTTAAAGCAGTGAAAACGAACGAGGCTCAGGAAATGCGATGTGCGTTGTGCCGCGTTGAAACGCACGTGGTTCGGAAAACGTTTTTCAAAATTTGAGTATGAAATCATAGATATTCATTTATTTATTTAGTTATCTGTTTATATTTGTCTTATTTCAGTAGGGTAGCTCCATCAATGGTCAAAACATTGTTTTTCATAGAGGCCCTACAAAACATAAAATACAATATACAAACATTCACATTAACATAATGGAACAAAGGACTTTGCCAAAAAAAATCATACCTTTTTTGGTCAGTTTAATAACAGTCAAAAGAACACAACACAATGGACCAGATTAAGAATTCAAACGAATACGGCGCAAAAAAAAAAGAAAAAAAAGAAGGAAAATGAGGAAATTGAAATTTTTAACATGGTTTGGCAAACTTTTTCAAATTACTGCACCTTCATATGAAATATTTTGGGTAAAATCGAACTTAAATTTTCCGCACTGCGTGTTCTATGCCCATGAACTGATTGAGACTTTGTAAACATATCTAAGATATAAATTGGTGTTTTACTTTGGAGAACAGAATAAATCGTTTTACATTGAGAAAATTTCCACATATCTTGGATAGTTACCCATTTAAGTTAGGGTAAAGTAAAGTTAGGGGGCCGTCACACTGAGGTCGTTCTATAACGTTCCAAAACGTTCTTGCCCGTTCTTTAAAAAACTGCTTAACGGGCTTTGGTCGGGTTGGAACTTATAACTTTGAAAAATAATTTCTTGAATACGATACTAGGCAGTTCATAAACAGTTCTCGTTACGTCAATTCTGTCTTTATCGCGTCCGCAATACGTTGTTATCCAGTTCAGATCCAGTAAACGGCTCGTTCACTCTATACCGTTCGTAGCACGTCCAAACCGCCACTAAAAGTGCCTATGCATAGCATGATAAAAGTTAGGTACCATATTCGTAGTACGTCCTTCTCGTTCAGAGTAAGTCATACCCGTTTAAGGAACGTTCTCACTACGTTTAATTTTAGAACTGGAAGCCAGTACGATTTTTTTTAACATGTTCAAAAAAATCGGAATGCCTTTCCGTTCTCTCCATTCGGGCCCGTTCGCCAAGTTCGTAAACAGATTGTAAACGGTCTGTACTAGATTTTAAAAGGTCTGTACTACGTTCAGTCCGTGTGTAAACAGATTGAGCCCGTTCACCAAGAACTACCAAGAACGCAGTGAGAACTAGCTCAGTGTGACGGAAATTATGACATTACGTTCTGTTTAAAAATTGAAACGTATTGCTATCCAAGCCCGTGCTATAAAGTCCTGAGCAGATTGAAATAGGTCTCAAGTACGTCCACTCCGTGTGTACATAGATTAAGCCCGTTCTGCAATAATTTCAATAACATGGTGAGAAATTGTTCAGTGTGATAGTAGTATAAGCGAATAGATCAGCTGTTTGATTGCCACACATTAATTGTTACAATTACTGAAATCTCACAACTTTCAGAATAAATACGAAAAACGGCCATTGGTCTGAAAAGAACGCGTACATTTGACCTAATTATTTCTGGATTAAGATGAACAACGTTCGTATACAGTCCTCAATACGTCCATCACGTCTCTGCCTCGTCTGCAGTCCATTTGTATCTAGTTAAAATCGGGTGAAAATGACCATTTCCACGAAACAGTGCCCGTCTGAAACAATCCAAACTCGTCCCAGTTAGTTGCAACCCGTTCTTAATCAGTTCCAACTCGTTTGCAATGCGTTTCATCCCGACCTAACTAGTTCTGGGTCGTTTTTAATCCGTCAAAATCCGTTCTTACTCGTTCTTACGTCGACCAAACGGCCTCCAGAAAGTTCATCTCGTTCTTACTTCGTCATTATCCGTGGCTAGAACGTGTTGAACGCAAATGCGTGCCCGTTTCCCATAAAAAAAACCTAGCCCGTTTTTGCCAGACCTCATGCGTCTTCGTAACTTCAAGCTGATAATGAATATAATAATGCTCGTTTGTAAGGCGTCCTAGAACATCTTTAGAACGATTTAAGTACGGCAATTTCGTTTGTAGTACGTCCATCTCGTTTCAGGTACGTTGCCACCCCGTTACATTTAAGTATGAGATGGGCGCCCGATTTTTTTTAAACACTTTTTTGAAAATCCGACCGAGCTAGTCTATGAAGTTCGTAAACAGATCGTAATAAGTATTTACTACGTCCACTCAGTTTACACACAGATTATGCCCGTTCAGGAAAATTTGCAAGGACGTAGTAGGAACGAGCTCAGTGTGACGGGGGTATTAAGGAAGCAATTTGCCTGTAATTTTTAAGAGATGCCAATATTTCCAATGTAAAGCGGAACCTAAATGGTCAGTCATTTTCTCAATGAATGCAAGAAAATAATGATATATTAAATGCACAATAATTCATTTAACATTCAACCTTTCTGACGACACCTAACACAATACAAAAGAGCAATGCATTCATGAACAAGAAGTATTTGAAAATTAATTATAAAATTCAATTTGCGCAGAATGAGTGAGCGGGATTTCCAAAGATGCAATGTAACTTCCCGAACAACTCCCCCCCCCCCAAAAAAAAAAAAAAAAAAAAAAAAAAAAAAAAAAAAGGGGAGGGGGGTCATTAGCATTTATTTTATTTTCTTTGTTAGATTTCCCTTAATCCATGAAACACGAATTCACATTGCTGTGCTATAAACCATCTGATTTTAACAATTTAAATTTAAAATAAATATTTAAGATAAGAAAAAAAATGAATTTTAATATCGTGTGCTTAATAATGTCAATTGCTTGTTTTCACCGAGAAGTTTGATTAACCATTTCATTTGTGTCTCGGTTTTGTCTGATAAGGAAACAATTTAGTATTCTTTATTTGACTTGATTTGGAAGTTAAGGATACATTTTAATATTCTTTATTTGACTCTTTTTGGAAGTTAGTACTCTCATAATAATCTAAAATCATACACAAATTCCAGCATAGGGTACAATCATTATTTATGGTGGCAATATAAAATATTTGAATATAAGTTTTTAGTAAAAATGAGTTGCATTTGTGGATGAAATATGAATGAACCTACATGAGAAGCAAAACTTGTTAAGTCGGCAGGTTCTTTGAAATGGATGTCGAGGTCAAGATTAGAAAGAGTCGGAAACATGACGAATTGACTTTAACAGGAGGAGCTGATGATTTTGCGAAAGACGGGTCAAATTAAACAGGATTAGCATTAATAAAAGACAGAAGATACATGGCAAATCGAGAGGGAAAGTTTTACTCATGTATTTAGAAATACATGAGTTCAATCGATAACAAAATTTACAAATATTTTTTGACTTACTGTGTCTTTACTCCGTACGAGCTTCGCAGAACGGCATTTAATATTAGAATGAAAAAAAAAAAAAAAAAGGTTGGAATCAAACTGCTTTTGGTATTAGAGCGCTCGCCTGTAATTGATCTAGTCGATGCACCGACACACTGATGACGTCATTGGTGTTTAAAAATAGTATAAAAGCAACAATGATTTAGACACTTTTTTTTCAATAGTACAATCATCACGCATGGACTAAACCCAATGAATCATCAATGGTCCACATCAGTCCATTTAAAGATCTGAAGTTGGTCCCAATGGGATTTTGGCAGAACTTTATTAGTTGCTCAAGGTAGGGGAGACCGGGGACAATTGTAACAGAGGCTCCCATCCCTAGCAGAAACACGCTACAAACATAACCTGTGTACAGAGCATGTGATTTTCATCACTCCACATGCTGTTTTAATGTAAACAGATTTAACGGTTCGTTGAATTTTCTACAGCAAAAAAAAATAAAATAAATAAAATAAAATAAATGGAAAAAAAAAAGAATAATAATAATCGTTTTTTTTAGCAGGAAAGTAATATCTCACACTACCCAATGTTTTTCCTCTGGACAAATATGTGGTTGAGCTATGGCTGTCATTTTTATTTATTTAGAAATTATATTCTTAGGCCTGTATTTTTCTAAAGTTTCAACGATGAATACCTGAGCTAGGCTAGAAAGAAATCTCTGCAAATATGGTTGCCCACCTCAGGGGCAATTGTAACAACACTATTAACTAAGTACCTTTGCCCCATACCAGCCGCAGGACGCTGCAGCGCGCTGCCACAGCCCCGGACACAGCACGTTCACTGCCGCAGTAACCACCTGCCACGCATATAGCAAGTGGAAATATAATGTAACTTGGGTCAAGCATTGTCACGTTTTATTATAATTAGCTTATATGATTAATGTTGTTTAAATCTTGGATCTGCCAAGTGCATAGCTTTGATTAAGAAAAACATTTTTTTTTTCAATTTTATGTCTTACAATTGCCCCGTAGGTGTGTTACAATTGCCCTGTGTTCTAAGGCAATTGTAACATTCGACCTCTTGTTTTAAAATGATAATGGCTTCAAAATAAATAGTTTTACTTAACTCAAACCTATTCATATGTCGAGCTAAGATATGCATAATTCGTTTTACATAGTTTTAAGTAAGTATTTAGCTATAATAAAGTTGATAAGTCAAATTTGGAAAAAAAAGTGTTACAATTCGAGCGACCTGATATAGTGCTAGTACGTTAGATTACCCAACATGCATCTCGATATCGTTGACAACTCAACTTCCGGCTCAAAATCTGCAAGCGCGGCTAGCTGTGCGCGTGCGTATTAAATAACTTTGTAGGCATAGGCCAACGAACGTAGAGGGCGACAACAGCTTCGCGTGTTGCTCTAAGGAAGGCCAACTGCCTACGCGCATTCAGCTGACATTCGCGCACAGTTTTGTAGGCATGCCAAAAAAAAACAAACGCAGATTCAATACTATGACAAATTGAACGCAATTTGAAGACAAAATTAATCATTATAGCAAGTTGTGAAGCAAATTAGTCATTAA